>OZ005744.1:149935190-150085086 GCA_963930735.1 Dioctria linearis | reverse complement strand
GAGGATGATCGTTGTCTAGATCCGCTTCTCGATGAGCTTTGTCTAGTTGGATTGCGGACGGTGAGAAACTTCTCGAACTTGCATGTGAGGTGGTGTAGCTTCTTTTCCAACTCTGAAAGGGTCTGATGATGATTATCAAGTGGAGGAGCTATGGCAAACACCTCGGATCTGGGATTAACCTCGTCGATTTTGTCGGCGCATGTTGCCAAAACTTCGAGTGTACCAGGGTTGCAGGCTAGTATTGCCTGCATACTTGCTGGCAATCGTTGAAGCCAAAGCGACTTTAGCACAGCTTCACTGAGCTGATCGTTGCTGAGTGCTCTCATCTCACGCAGTAGTTGAGATGGTTGTGCATCGCCCAGCGTGAGTTCTGTCAGAAGCTGCCTAAGCTTTTGATTTACACTTCCTGAAAGACGAGAAATCAACGTTTCCTTAAGCTGATCATATCGATTAGACGCTGGAGGTGAACGTATAATGTCACTCACCAAGCGTACAACGTTTTCGTCGAGCGCGCCAACAACGTGGCAGAACTTCGTTTTATCTTGATTGATGCCCGCCAACTCAAACTGTGCCTCCAAGTGGAGGAACCACAGGTCCGGATCGTTTTTCCAAAATGGTACTGGTTTCACCGACACCGCACCCAATATCCCTGGTTGAGTGGTGCACGCTGGAAAGGAAGTAGTGGACCCACTCAGTGAGTTACTACTAGCAGAGTCCAATTCGGCGTTTATGTCATTTTCGTTGGGCATATTTAAGGGTTGGTTGAAATAAACGATGAAGGCACGACAAACCACAATGTAATAGCTGATAACGAGGAATGAAATTAATTAAGTTAAATGTATGCGTATCAGTAATACAAAAGAAAGGTTAAACGTGCTTGACGTATGCCAAAGTACAACAAAGTGAATCAGTAAGTCGTTGCTGAACGTAGAAAGCTTACACCATGTCTTATATTAAGTAAGATGGTTGATTATTCCACCAACAAGAGGAAATTTATGCTTAAAAGCGATTGACTTGGTAATATAATAATTAAGTTTAAATTATAATTGTAAAAAGGTAAGCACGCTATGCGCAGAATGCTCACTACTCTAACCTTTTGAAACTTTGACTTCTTCAGTGATGAAATCTGTTGTGTGATCAGGATCACGTCGGGGTCACCAATTTAGCGGACGGGGTAGCTCCGTACAATGATGCGTCCACTATTTAAATTTTGCACTGAATGCAGCTCGGTGCGTCCAAGGAACTTCCTTGCAGTTAGTGAGAGTATCTCTTCTCCTATTGTGTTGCAGTGTACGTGACGCTGCTATGCTGATTTTTCCTATGCTTGTAGATGTCTGCAAGTTTCTTGAGGAAGGGTAATGGTACCTATAACAAAAAACTGACCAGCTGACCCAATGTCAGACTGGCCCATACATATATACAGTTTCTCAAGGTCCGGTTGGGTTGCCTTCGAGAATCCGGATGAACTGGATTCAGTTCAGGACTTAAGGTGATGTTCGACAAAGTTACCAGTTCGGCAGATGAATGTTCTGTCCGGGGCTGATGAATATCCTGTTCAAGTTGAACAGTTTGTTGGCACGCTGAAGTGATTTTGTCAAACAGCAAGGTTCCTAATTTACCTGTCGCGGTAGAACTGAAATGAGAGAAGGAAATTATCAAATTGAACCGACGTCTGCTCAGTTCAACTGCACGTCTTTTATCATCTGCACAGATAAAGAAAAGAAGACTTCCAAGTTAGCGTTTGGTTGATTTTTTAATTCATTTATAGAATGTTAGTCCATAAAATAATATTGTTTTTTAAAGAACGTTATAAATACTTTCTCGTCTGTTCTAAGCTCTACGCTAGACTATCATATCATGTTTTATTTTTATTTTTCTTCAAAAAATATGGCCAACTTATTTATAACATTTTACGTTCAGCAAGTATCACTGTCAAGGAACTATATAATAAGTATTGCCCGATTTATCGATGATTTGTCGTGCGTTCAGGGCGCCACATTATATTTTTTTCAGTCTCATTTAACATACCCCCTTTTTCATTTTCACTGCATTTTCTGTTGAAGATTAATACCGCACAAAATTGTGTTGAAAATCTGAGGTGCCTAATTATTACTTGAAATGAAATATGTATTCAGATTGTTAATAACTTAATGAAGAATAGTAGGCTACAATTGAAAAAAAAACATCTAAGGCTCGTTTTAACCAAAGTTAACCTAATGACAAGTTAAGAAGCTGTAGAGTAAAATTGGAAAATTTCTGGTATTTTTTAGAATAAAACAAGTAATTTCATATACTTTCGTCTTTTGCATTAATGGGGAAAAACTTGGCTATGGAATATTGTAGTGCAACTGAGACAACGAGTTAAAAACACAAATCGAGAGAACATAGGATTACCCGAACGACAAAATCTTATTAAATTCCTCAAAATCCTTTCAACCTATTCATAATAATGCACATCAGGTCACACTACCTCCAATTTTTAAGAAAAAGATTAATTTCGCTTTGGCCCAGATGCTGCCCTCTGGAATGAAATTGTCATTTTTCCCGAAAATATCAGAGAATCTAGCAAGAATTTCTCCCACTTAATCTCTTCACAGAAAAACGAATGTAAACAGAAGCACGTGCTGCTCAATTAGCATAGAAATTACCCTAACAAAGATTAGTCATGCTATAAAAAACATTTCCGATTCTTCGACTTTGTTCATGGCTTGTATATTCCGGGGGTTACGACACAACCCAACCCAGCAAACATTTTTTCGGGTTTTCGCATTTGCGAGAAATTCTCGAAGAGCAACAATTCGATAATTTTACGATTTTACGAATTTTTCTCGATATATGGCATTCAGGTTTAGACAACTTGCAGTATATTCCGAGAATTTTTCGTTTGTACGAATGTCCTCGAAAAATTACGAAGTCTTTCAAAAGAATTATCAGTACATCATTGCCCACAGCATTCTTTTCAAGCATTCGGCTGAGAAAAAACTGAAGTGAGTGTTGAGAAATTAAAATTTGCATTAAGTAAATGTTTCTCATAGTTTTGTTGTATATTTTCAATTGAATGTCGAGTATTTTTCACAAAACATAGTTTACTCGTTTATCCAATTCGAGATCGAATAGTTTTTACGAAGAAATACCGAATACATATTACCATTAGAACCATTACACGAAAAATCTTTGAAATAGTCTCGAAAAGACGAATCGACATCGAGTCGTTATTTTAATTCGAATTAGGATTTCATTCTTTCATTTTCGGCGCGAGATCGAATCTAGAAAGACTTCGAAATCGAAGTTAAACTTCGGTTGAGCGGATCGATTCCAATTCGGTCTCCAATCGTAATGTTTGCTGGGAAGGACACTATACGTCGATTATGACAAGTAAATTGGTGTAGACAAAATACAATGAAATTTTGTGTCGTATTAACGACACCTGACAGTTTAAAAGTATTTTAAAATTTTGAGAAAAGTAAACTTGTGTTAAAGGCTATGGCGACATTTTAAGAAACAGAGTCTTACAGAAGAACCAGAAACTTGCGGATAAGCACGGTATTAAACCATTACCAGATTACGCGTTGAATTCGGCCATAAGGGCTCAATATTCGAGAATCAACGAAAATATGCGAACTGAGACCAAGAGTAAAATGACGCAGAAGACAATGGAGCGGCAGCACTAGCATGAGCAGCAATGAGAGCAAGACTACGGCCAATGGCTTAAATAAGAATATCCATAGGATGCGAATAGTAATCAATTATCTAAAGAAGAAAGATTGGAAAGAATTCTAAAGGCGCACACCTACATGACTTATCTTGATTTAATTGCAACCCATGAAGGGCAACGTTATTATGCAATGAAAATGAAAGTCAGTCAGGACAAACGCGCAAATTAATTCTTTCCACACAATTGGAAATTCGCTAAACAGTTGAAAATCCAGAAGACGACCATTCAAAACGTTCTCAGTTAATTTTGGGAATCCTATAGTGTTCAGAGAACGTTCGGGTCATGAAGGAAATCAGGTTCGGTACACCACAAAATGACCAAAGAAGTGGTAGTCAACTTTACAATAAATTCCAAAATGTCACTGGGAGATATGGCTGGAAAGGTTGGAACATCATCTGCTAGGGTCTGTGTCGGCTTGACAGTGCCATCTGCACGTCATAAACGACCTTGGGCAACCATACCGAATTTGTAAGGTTTTCGAATACCTAATGCGAAAGCCACCTTGAGACTTGGAAAAAGTCTAGTAAGTAGCCCTCGATTTTCATATCTAGAACGAAAAATAAATTTTAACCATTCGCTTGTCAACCAGAGACTATTGCAGTCATATTTTAATGTTCATATATCTATGAATAATTCAGAGTGTTTCAATTTTTAATGCTCATGTATCTGTAAATAATTGTTCAGAAAAGAGAAAAAGAATAAAGGATCAACAATCGATACAACTCTTGAATATCATAGAGATTCAGAATAAAAGGCAATAAATCTATATATAATTCTCTTTATTTTAGCGAAGATAGAATCGAGCGGACTTCCGTGATTGAGATTGTCTTCCCAATCAGGCTCCTGTCGTCTCCTGACGGCTACCTACCTCAATACTAATCCAGATATAGTTCTTCTTCATCATTCCTGTACACATGAGAAAATTGGAGTCCATCCAGGATTAGAATTCCCATCCATGTTGTCATCAGGACAAGCAGGACCACCACATTAACTTTACCACAATTGTTAGAAGCAGTTTACAGCAACATATAAACTTGTCTTTCCTTTTACTGGTACAGGTGGTGACGCTCTTGGTGACTTACCCTCCGAACGTTGATCCCTCGTAATTGGGCGGATCCGGACTTCGGTGTATAGCTACGGTCTCTCCAGGCTTCGGCGAACAATCAGCAAGGCGGTGATTACAATACACCCATCTCAACGGACAAGCCGGCTACCAAGAAGCGGCTTGATCCCCAAAGGTCCATCAAATTAAAAGCAGAGAAAGCCTGAGAAATTTCCTTATTCGAAAAACACCTAACAGAACGTCAGAAACGATCCAAGTTGCAAAATACAGTAGCCGAAAATTATATGAAAATTTTCTAACGAAGTTAGACTGCATAATGAATGATGGAACTTAGGTGAAAACGGATTTCAATCAGCTTCCAGGTCAAGAATTTTTTTGTATCAATCGTCTAAGTGATCAATTATTTAGAGGTCTTAGTGATCGAATGTGTAGACGTATAACGAATGAGTGTTAGATGATTTAGATAATAGAAATCTTCTCACTGAGTAATGTTACTCATTTGAACCTTTTAATTACCTTGCGTTAAGCGGACACGTGTCAAAATAAAAACAAAACACTTTAACAAAAAAAAAAAAAACAAGAAAATAAAAACTAAATACCAAAAGTGTCTATCATTTATACTATTTTAACAAGTTCAGAAGTGGGATAAAGTGCTCCATTCTTGTACAACTGTTGCGTCACTGTGAAGGTATTAATAATAGTGTTAGAAGTAGCTATGTATAGAAAAAGAGTAAAAAACATGGCACCAATTGAGTGGCAAGAAGAAAACGTGGAGAATGTGAATAACATGATGTTGTGTGAAAATTTCCAATCCTCAGTCTTCAACTACAAGCGGAACGTCGATATCTACCGACCCTTCTGTTCCTGAGAATAGATCGCCAGGCTTCCAACATTTACTTAAATAATGTGTACTTTGACAAAAAACGTAAGTGCTATGACATCCAGCAGGGGAAGACATCATGTTGGTAATGAAGTTTTACCGGAATACAACCCTAGAAATAAAGTGCAAAGCATGGAACACTGGATAAAAAAATGGAGGAAATTAGAAGCATATACATGTGGGATGCAATGGCCACCATCTATAATGCTACAACAAGACTGCGCGGATTTAACTAAAACTTGGTACGAAAGCTTACCATCAGTAATGCTTTCTTGGGAAGAATGGAAAGTAAATTGATAAAAGCTTTCCCCAAAAAAGCTAGATTATTGCCAACAATTGCCAATGAATCAATGCTGGAGTATTATTTTGGAAAACTCGCTTTAATACATGGATGCGACATCGCAGGAGAGAGAGCAGTATCTTGCATTATTGATGGAATTCCAAATCCGAATATCCAGGCGACAGCCAAAGTCGGTGATTTCAAAGAAACAGACGAATTGCTCAAATTCCTGAAAAGTATTAACACCATAAAACAGCAGACATTCATGAGAAACATCTACAGCGAAAGACTAATTACAATAGTAATGCGGGAAGTGCAATAGATTTCATTTAGGAGAATGCCGGAAGGATACGCCCGAAACAAGTGCTCTCACTAATACAAACGGATAATACAGGTAACAAATATTTCATGAATGCTCTTATAAATAACAAAAAAATTAGGGTATTTGTTGATCTGGGCTCTAGTGGTAACACGCTTAAAGAAAAGTAGCCAGAGAATTGAATTTAGTTATCAATAAAGTAAACAAGGATTTTAGGGGTTATTGAGGGGTCTTTGTAACACTTTAGGTGAAACAAATAAGGTAATTGTAAAAGTGGAAAAGATCGCCTCTGCATTGTTTATAGGAAACTAAACTCAAAAATTAAGCAAAGCAGGTTCCCTTTGCCGAGAATAGACGATCAAATTAATCAGTTACAAGGGTATAAATTCTTCACAACACTTGACATGATGTCCGGTTACTATCAAATTCCAATTGAAGAGGTGTCAAAAGGCAAAACCGCCTTTGTCACCTGCGACGGACAATACGAATTAAATAGAATGGCTTTTGGGATATCAACAGCCCAGGCGTATTTCAACGCATGGTAAATAAAATACTTGGACCATTGCGGGAACTGTAGCGACAGCATATTTAGATGATATTTTAATACAGTCAGTAAATTTTCAACAAGGGATCGAAAGACTAGAGGACGTTTTACAACTCATACAGGAACATAATTTGACACTTACTTTTTTTAAAACAAAAATAAATTATTTGAGATTTAAAATAAGCGAAGATGGGACCCGGCGAGGTTTTGAAAAACGAGAAGTATAAACGATTTTCCCAGACTGATGAACGTGCCCAACGTACGTCAATTTCTTGGGTTAACCGGTTTTTTTTGTCAGTTTATTGAAGGACATGCATTTTAACTAAACCACTTACTCAGTTAATAAAAAAAGATCTAAAATGGAAATGGGAAGATGAAGAACTTGCGTTCGAAAACTTAAGGGGGAATATCAGTGTGCATAAAGAAGAACAAAAAATTTTTTTTTGCTTAAATAGATAGTTTTGGCCTTTAAGAATATGCCTACAAATTTTCAAAACAATATTTGGCTTTGAAGTATTCGAAATTGGCGCCAAGCGTCGACGATCCCAGAGTCAGCTTATACGGCCGGACGCGTACCACCCTTCTTCGCCTATTCAGACGCCAAAATTGATACCTGTGTTACCACCTGCGTGCCAGAGGGAGCCAGGCATATTAAGCAGGTATATGAATATTTGTGTCAGTTGATCAGTTACAAGTCATATATCGAGTAGTGTGCCTCTTACAATTCATGTTTTGAGTAGCGTGCGACTCAACGGTTTCTTCAAAATTTTAAACGCGTTTTTCTCGAAATCATGTTTTTTGACTTGGTTGACAGCATAACTCTGTCAAATTTTGTCCAATCGACTTCATTCAAGAGGGATTCTCTTCAGAACACTTATCGCTATCGTAGTATTGTAGAGTATTTTTTTAAATTGCTAATTTTTTTTTTTATTAACAATTTACTGCAAAATTTTTGTATAAAATTCGAATTTTTCTTTTAAATGGCCGCATATATTTTTATACTAATCAAAATTTTCAAATTTCCTACGATGCTACGATAGCTATACAATTATAATTTAATAACCTTTTTGAATTTTTGATTTTAGATGCTTGCTGTGGCACTTATGCTGTCAACCGTCAAGGAGTCTTTTTTTGAGACGCCATGTTGCGACCGCTCTTCCGCTTAATAACATGTACTAAAAATAAAAAATAAAAATTCCCTTGTATGCTTCATTACTTCACTAACTAATACACAAAATTTCAAATAATTTCATCGAGCCGTTTTTTCAAAAAAAAAAAAAACCCCAAAAAAAACATAATTTTTCAGCCTGTCACACTGATATTCCCCCTTAAAACAGAAACTGACAACTAGACCACTGTTAGCTATTTTTAATCCAGCTGCGGAAGTAGAAGTACATACGGATGCAAGCCAAAAAGGATTAGCAGGAATTATTATTCAAAGCAACAATGCAAAACTAAGGCCTGTTGCTTATTATAGCCGTCAAACATCAAGTGCAGAACAAAAATACCATTCGTACGAATTGGAAACTCTTGCTGTGGTAGAGACTCTAAGGAAATACCGCACATATTTAATAGATAAACCATTCAAAGTAATTACTGGTTACAATGCAATCAAAGCAGCCGCAAATAAAAGGGGCTTTGTACCTAGGATAGCGAGGTGGTGGCTTCTTGAATATCGACCTCAAAATAAGATGTCTCACGTAGATGCACTCAGCCGTAATGCAGTGGAAAATGAGACACCGTTAGAAGAAGAATCGATCTTCCGAATCGATATAGCAGAATGGGTTTTAGCAGGTCAAGTAAATGATGAAAAAGTTAAGCTAATCAAGCTACGAGAAAAGTTTTCATACAGATTATTGTTTATGCGATGGTCGTGTATATACGAAAAATAAAAACGGTGATAAATGGGTTTTTCCGAAAGAGATGAGGTCGCAAATTATAAAGACAGTTCATGACGACTTTGGGCACTTCGGGATCGAAAAGACAATGATGAAAGTCTGTGGTTCCCAAACATGAAAGACTACGTCACACATTATATAAGCAATTGTATCCCGTGCTTATATCATAAAACACCGAAAGGGAAACAACCCGGATTTCTCCACCCTATCGAGAAGAGTACCGTTCCATACGTTACATATGGACCATTTGGGACCTTTTATGAAAGTACTCCAGGAAAGAAATATTTAATTGTTGCCGTAGACGGGTTTACAAAACCTAATAGAAATCTTCTCACTGAGTAATGTTACTCATTTGAACCTTTCAAGTACCTTACAGGACCCAATAGTGTGCAGGAACGTGCCTTCCCTCCCCCTGGCAACGAGTGAGTTTGAGCCGTTAAGCGGACAAGTGTCAAAATAAAAACAAAACACTTTAACAAAAAAATAAAAACCGAATACAAAAAGTTTAACAAGTTTTTCACAAGACACCCTGTATTTTCAAAAGTATAGGGCGTGTCACCGGTTGAAGTTCATTGCATGTGGAGTTTCATGGCCCTTCAAACGACTGCTCAATCAGGCCCTCTTCTCTCAGGAGTTATGGGTGTCTAATGAAAAAATTTCGGATTTTCTTATTTTTTTTTTATTCGACCCATTATTTTATGGTTAATATAACTTTTTTTTTTATAAAAACTGGAATTAGTAGACTGTCCTCTCTAATTTGACCTATGACATCTATGTGCTAACTTCAACTGTTAAAGTGTTTTTTTTTTTTTTTTTTTTTGACTATCAGAACCAGCTTAACACAAGCTCGCTGCATGGACACGTTTAATAAATAAACGTCTCAACAATACATGCGTTTCATCACTTAGTCGGTGTTAGTATTAGTATGTTACCCTAAACATAGACCAAACACCAGATGAAATGTCATGCAATGCGACATAGAACAAAAAGTTAAAAAATTAAAATAAATTTAACAAAAGATTAAATATTATATAGACGTTTTTTTAAGACATGCTTAGAGTCGTCAACAACAAAATACTCAGCCAAATTATTAACATTAATGCACATGCGATTAATAGGTTCATACATGCCAAAGTTAGACCTTGAGGAGTTGACATGCAACAGAGGTAGCCTTCTCAAATTGTGCCTATTATCACGGAAAGAGATTTTGTCAAGTAATAACGGGGAATCAGCATTCGCGTTTAAGAGTTGGTGAACAAAAATTACATCGGCAACCATGCGTCGTTTCTCAAGCGAGTGCATATTCAAGAGCTGCAAGCGATCCTCATAGGGTGGAAGAATCAATGAGTTATTCCAGGGTAGGTCCCTAAGAGCAAAGCGCAGGAAGTTTCGCTGAACAGACTCGATACGGATGATGTGTGTACTGTAAAAAGGCGACCAGACCTGGCTAGCGTATTCAAGAAGTGGTCTCACAAAACAAGTATATAAACGTAATGTTATGGAGGGATTCGAGAACTCTCGGGACCAACGTTTTATAAAGCCCAGCATAGAACTACTCTTAGATACCATGTGGCTTATGTGAGAGTTAAAATTCAATCTATGGTCACATTTGACACCTAAGTCACAGACAGAATTAACGCGGCGAATCGAGGAAGCCGAGAACCCATAGACATAAGAGATAGGATTCAGATTCCTGTGGAAAGTCATCACCTCACATTTGTCGATATTGAATACCAAATTATTGTTTTTGCACCAATCATAAAATTTGTGGAGGTCATCCTGTATCAGTTGACAATCATTAAAAGATTTAATCTGAGCGAAAAGTTTAATATCATCAGCATATATTAAGACTTTGCAGTGCTTCACTACGGAGACAATGTCGTCAATAGATAGAATAAATAGCAACGGGCCCAAATGACTCCCTTGAGGTACGCCAGACGAAGCTTTCAAGACTCTAGAAATGGAATGGCGGAAATAGATTTGGTATGTTCTGTTATCTAGATATGACTCCGTCCATTTTAGGAACGTTGTGGGAAACCCATACTTTTCCATTTTGAACAGTATCACGGAGTGAGATAGTTTGTCGAAAGCTTTACTAAAGTCTGTGTAAATACAATCTGTCTGGTTGCCTTTTACAAACCCGTGAATGGTATCAGAGACAAATTCCAATAAGTTAGTGGTTGTAGACCGACCCAAAACAAACCCATGTTGGTTTGAAGAGAGCAAATTCTTGCAGATTATTGATAACGGAGAGTAGATGATAGATTCAAATAACTTGGGCATGCAAGATAATTTTGCAATAGGCCTATAGTTAGAGATTTCTTTTTTACTGCCTTTTTTGTAGACAGGTATGATAAAAGAATTTTTCCATAGCTGAGGAAAACAACCACTATCGAGCGATTTTTGGAAAATAATTCTCAGTGGGGTTGCCAGGGAGAGGCAACATGACTTAAAAAAGGCTGGAGGGATCCCATCAGGACCCGTTGTAAAGTCATTTGGAAGCCTATTAATATGATCAAGTATATTCTCTTCTGAAATTGGAGGGATAGTGAACGAAACGTTATGAGAGTTGTTCATATGACTGAAGTTGCTACTTTGAGGTTGAAAATTTGACGAGACAAAGGCATTGTCAAAAATAGAAGCAAACATATCGCAAATCTCAGATGAATCATCACTAGCAGAATCCTTGTACCTCATGGTATTGGGGTATTTGTCCGTTTTTTTCTTCATGTTAATAAACTTAAAGAAGTTACGTGGGTCACTAAATAATTTCGCACGCATACTTTGAATATACTCGTCATAGAGTGAAGAGGAAAGATCTTTGAACTCATTATATGATGTGAGGAAGTTGTTGTGACTTATAATGTCCTTGTCCCTCATATAACTTTTCCACAATTTATTCTTTTTATTTTTTAGACGCTTCAGTTCTTTATTGAACCATGGTGGGCACGTTTTAGAGAGCCGCTGACGCTCGCGGGGAACGTGAGAGGAAAACAAATCGGAAAGAATTATATAGAATTTAGAAACGTCTTCGTCAAAATTATTGCTAGCCAGTAATGTGTTAAAGTCAATAGATGTAAGTGTACTGGAAAGTTCCGAAAAGTTAGCCTTTCTAAAATTGAAAAAGTATTCTGTTTCGTCACAATTTGTAAAGTTTTCAGTTTCATAGCAATATGTAATTAGTAGTGGGGGGTGATAATTGTCAAGAGTGGACATTATAACTGGGCTAGGTTCAACTAATAAGTTACCCGTGTCAGTAGAAAATACCAGATCTAACTGCCTACCCATGTCATTCTTAACATTACTGATTTGACTGAGACCAAGAGATGAAATAGTGTCCAGAAAGAGTGATTCTCTTATTGTCAGGTTATTAAGTGGGAGATAGTCTTCGTTATCATCGTTTAATACCCATTGTATATTGGGTAAGTTAAAGTCACCAATAAGTAGTAATTCGTCAAGAGGCTCCATCTTACCATGGATAAAATTAGAAGTTGAAATGAGCAGGTCGTATAAATTTTGACCTTTGTCATCAACAATATTTATACAATCTGGAGGAATATAACAACAAAGTATGTATAAGTCGTGTCTTAAGAGAGACAGCTTAAGAACTATAAGTTCGGTGTCAAGAGAGTTGGAAAAACTGGGAACCACAATTTGGGTGCAATTGAAATGGTTTTTACATGCGAGGAGTACGCCACCTCCGCGAGCTTCAGAGTCAACATATCTATCTTTCCTAAAAATTTGGTAAGAATTTTCTAAGATTTCGGCATCGCGAAAGCCATGATGCAACCAAGTTTCAGTGAAAGCAACTATATCAAAACAAGTTGCAGTAGAGGATTTAAAGATATTAACAGTTTTTGTCCGAATCCCCCTTACATTTTGATAGTAAAGGGAAATCGACTTCAGTTTTTTGGAACAACATTGCTTGTCTTGGATGTATTTCTGGGATGGCACTCAGAAGGCACAAATAATTTAGTAAAGGCTCCGGAGGGCCAAAATAAGGGATCCAATAACCGGTCCCGCAGATCCGCTGAAACAGTTAGGACAAAGGATGCAACCGGTTTAGAGGATTTACTAATATTACGACACGAAATACTCTCCGCTGCAACATTTCTGTACCTTAGATATTTCAATATGTCCTCACACAACGTTTCAGGAGAGAAACGGGTGACGAAAATACTCGAAGGTTTTGGTACTGTTCTCAAAGAGGGACCAATAACACTTCCAAACGAGGACACAGGTGAAGCAACATTCATAGCTGTGGAATTAGATGCAGAATTAGATGCAGGTGCAAGCGAGAATTGACGCACAGCGTTTCCTGACGCGACATCAGTCGAGGTACTCGGACTGATATTGGTAGCGGAAAGGTGCAAATTAGGTCGCTTTCCATGGCGCGACTGGCGCTTGCGACGAGGCTTAGAAGCAGGTAGGATAGGTGGCACATCAGTTCCTCTATTTGGAGCAGAAGTCCTTATATCGGAGGCTGTATTCTTTAACAATTCATCATTTTTAGTTAGAGCATTATTAACATTGACATTATTAAGAGAGGTAGATGGCGAATTATCATTAAGCACAATGATATCGTTAAGGGGCGAAACCGGTGAGTTACCAATAGACCCATTATTTGGAGTAAGCACTGCATTGAGTTCACTGCGTAAATCAGAGCAGCAAGTGGTGGGAGGCGGTAGATTATATTGGCTCATATTAAAAATCGAAATCACATCATCATAATAACTGGAACAAAATGAACGGATCAATGCCGGAGTAAACACGCAGCTAACTGTCAAAAAACGCAAAAAATAAAGTGCTGTCCAGAATGAAATTGCCGCGACTGCGTTTAATGGCAATTCAATGCAGTTTTCATATTTCCAATATTGTGCTTGTGGATATTTTTATATTGTTAAAACTTGTGCGAATGATGAGAGTAACATTTGAAATATCCCGTAGCCCAATAATTAATTTTACATTATAAATTTCATTCAAAACAAACGTTTCCTTCAACTGTCAAAAATTTTCAATCCGGTACTTGCGTAAAAGTTGAAAGTTGAACAACTTTCTTGTGGCAAATACGGTAACTTCGTTCATTGTGAGCGCACTAATGTATATCAAATGCATTCAGCTTTTGCGTGACTTTTCTATCCGGCATTTATCCGTTCATTCTAATATTAATTTTGTCTGATATTGACAACAAAATTTGTTTATTTATTTATAATTTTATTAATATATCATGCTGTTTATTCTAATTGTTGTTATTTGATACAATGAAAGAAAAGGATGTAAATGCCGCTCTTGTTTGCTTGAATTTGAAATATCCGAAAGCCTCCCTTATAATTTATTTGCAGCATTTAGCAAAGCTCTTTTCAACGGTTAAGAGAATCAAGATTATACTAAATCCAAGGTGAAACAACAAAGTGATTTACAGAGCAACATTTCCAAAAGTCTCAACTTGAATACATTGGAAGAAATCTTTATAAAAAGAAAGATATAACAAAGAGAGAACCAGAAGACGCCTTCAGATAAGTTAATTTCCAAAAGTCATCATTTCAAGAGAATCTAAGTAGATATGTTTGAACGGAGAGACACACCAAGTCACAAACGTCCCCCTTCTATTTAGGACGTTTTATTCGTCCTCTGTCCCGACTATTATCAGAATTGTGGGATTATACGTTTGCGGGTATTTCTGGAGTCAAAAGTTCGGAGTCATCCATTTACTGCTTGAGTTTTTGCCCTTTTTAGGCCGAACCGAGATGCTATATTTCTACACCCCAAGTAAAGAAAAGGCGGGGGAAAGATACTATTTATTTGTCACGTTTCAACTCAATAAATGCTATAATGCTATACCGTATAAGCGCGACACTACTTGAATCTGGATGATTGCGAATTGCCTTTTTCAATGTTTTGGTAGATTTCTCTAGAAAAGTACAGTGCGATTAGTTTATGTTTAAGTGCGTACATATGTGCACATCAGTGAAGGCGTCTAATGGTAGATAATGGAAATGACATAAAAGTCTAGGATAACTCAGCGAATTGCCTACTTCTTTTCAGCACATTGAGGACTTGATTATATTAAACGCTATAGCTGTGCATGATTATTCTACATTATTTATCCTACATTACTGGGTTAAGATCCAACTAGAATAATTTCGTACATATTTAGCGGACGGGGTAGCTCCGTACAATGATGCGTCCACTATTTAAATTTTGCACTGAATGCAGCTCGGTGCGTCCAAGGAACTTCCTTGCAGTTAGTGAGAGTATCTCTTCTCCTATTGTGTTGCAGTGTACGTGACGCTGCTATGCTGATTTTTCCTATGCTTGTAGATGTCTGCAAGTTTCTTGAGGAAGGGTAATGGTACCTATAACAAAAAACTGACCAGCTGACCCAATGTCAGACTGGCCCATACATATATACAGTTTCTCAAGGTCCGGTTGGGTTGCCTTCGAGAATCCGGATGAACTGGATTCAGTTCAGGACTTAAGGTGATGTTCGACAAAGTTACCAGTTCGGCAGATGAATGTTCTGTCCGGGGCTGATGAATATCCTGTTCAAGTTGAACAGTTTGTTGGCACGCTGAAGTGATTTTGTCAAACAGCAAGGTTCCTAATTTACCTGTCGCGGTAGAACTGAAATGAGAGAAGGAAATTATCAAATTGAACCGACGTCTGCTCAGTTCAACTGCACGTCTTTTATCATCTGCACAGATAAAGAAAAGAAGACTTCCAAGTTAGCGTTTGGTTGATTTTTTAATTCATTTATAGAATCTTAGTCCATAAAATAATATTGTTTTTTAAAGAACGTTATAAATACTTTCTCGTCTGTTCTAAGCTCTACGCTAGACTGTCATATCATGTTTTATTTTTATTTTTCTTCAAAAAATATGGCCAACTTATTTATAACATTTTACGTTCAGCAAGTATCACTGTCAAGGAACTATATAATAAGTATTGCCCGATTTATCGATGATTTGTCGTGCGTTCAGGGCGCCACATTACTCCCCTGCCAGCAAAACCCAGGGTTTTAGCGATATGTGAGGCGTTGTGGCGGCCTAGTGGCTCGACCAGCACGAGTGATCCTTGTTGGCATACTACTTGAACCATCAGGCATGAACCTGATTTGACGAGCTGCCGCGCTCGACGGAGACGCTGCACAAGCGAGCGTGCTAGCAGATGCCTGGAAGTCTTCCGTCGCTGGATGGAAACGTTCTTCCCTACATCTTTGTCGAACCGAGGAACCTTCAGACGCTGGCTGAAAAGCTTCCTCAGCCGTAAGAACATCACTAGCTGCCGTGCCTGGCGAGTGATCATGATCATTGGTGAACATTTCTGAATTTGTGAAGCATGGTTTAATCCGATCAATGGAAACGTTAACCTCCTTGTTTTTTACCTTGAGTGTGAAAAAGTGTTTCGTGCGCTTGATAATGCGAAAAGGGCCTTCATAAGGTGCTTGGAGTGACGTTCGAATAGCATCTGTTCTTAGGAACACATGTGAACATTCATCGAGGTCTTTAAACCTAAAGATAGCTTGATGAGAGTGATTGCTAGCCGGGACTGGTGTGATGTCAGTGAAAAGATCTCGTAAAGCAGTGACGAATTGACTTTGAGGTTGTTGCTTAGAATTTTGAAGGAAATCACCAGGAATGCGTAATGCTTCACCGTAAACGAGCTCTGCAGGGGTTGCGAGAAATTCCTCCCTAAAAGCGGTTCGCAAACCGAGCAGTACAAAGGGTAGAGCCTTTGTCCAGGTTTTTTCTTTATATGCCATTAAACATGCCTTGAACGCCCGGTGCCAACGTTCTAAAAATCCGTTGGCCTGCGGATGGTAAGCAGTAGTGAGATTTCGTCGGAATCCTAATAACATGGAAAGTTCAAAAAATAAAGAGGATTCAAATTGCGCGCCTTGATCTGTAATGATGTACCTAGGGACGCCAAATCGAGCTATCCACACCTGGCAGAGTGCGGTTGCGACTGTTTCAGCACTAATGTCGTTTAACGGAATGGCTTCTGGCCATCGCGTGAATCTGTCTATAATTGTTAGGCAGTACCTAAAATTTTGTGATGGTGGCAGAGGTCCGACCAGATCTATATGAATAGTTTGGAAACGACCGGAGCATTCCGGGAAAGAGCCTAAAGCCTAAACTTAGAATTTTGAAGAAGTTGTTGAAATTCTGTGTCTTGTTGTTGCATCTCGGCTATAGCCTCGAAATTGATTGGATCAAGAAGCTGTATTTCCTCAACTCTAGATAGCGCATCGGCAACCACATTGTCCTGCCCAGGTACGTGTCTTATGTCTGTTGTAAATTGACCTACAAAGTCTAAATGACGTAACTGCCTGGGAGAAGCCTTTTCTGGATTTTGCTGAAATGCGTATTGCAAGGGTTTGTGGTCCGTGTAGATCGTGAAAACCCGTCCCTCAAGTAAATACCTGAAATACTTAACACCTTGATATGCGGCAAGTAATTCCCTGTCATAGGTACTGTACTTTTGCTGTGCCTGGTTTAATTTTACCGAGTAAAATCCAAGTGGTTGCCAGCTATCGTCGACTTTTTGCTGTATTGCGGCACCGATGGCAGTATCCAAAGCATCTACCCACAACGACAGCTCGACCGAAGCGATGGGAAAAGCGAGAAGAGCTGTTTGAGCTAGTTGAGTTTTAGCAAACTCGAACGATTTGATAGCTTCCTGGGACCAGTCAATTTTTTTGGCACCATCTTTTTTTGATCCAGAAAGGTAAGTGTTAAGATTAGCGTGATGTGCTGCCGCATGTGGCAAGAAACGCCGGTAGAAATTTACCATTCCGAGAAAGCGTCGTAACTGCTTTACCGTTTCAGGAATCTTGAATTTCGATATAGCCTCTACCCGGTCAGGAGCTGGTTTGATGCCCTGTGAGGTAATTAAGTGTCCCAAGAATTTTACTTGTGACTGCACGAAGACGCATTTTTCGACGTTCAGTAGCAGTCCGTATTCCTGTAGGCGCCTAAATACCTTTTCGAGATGTAAGTAGTGTTCAACGTTAGATTTAGAAGCAACCAGGATATCGTCCAAATAAACAAAGCAGAAAGAGAACTCCTGCAGAACCATGTGGATGAATCTTTGGAACGACTGAGCAGCGTTGCACAAACCAAACGTCATGCGTGTAAACTCGAACAATCCAAAAGGCGTGCATATTGCCGTTTTTGGAATATCTTCGGGCTCAACTGGGATCTGGTGGTATGCCTTCGCTAAGTCCAGGGATGTAAAGAGTGAACAGTCTTCTAGGTGATAGGCAAAGTCGTGGATCAGAGGTACAGGGTAACGGTCTGGTATTGTACTCGCGTTTAATCTTCTGTAGTCCCCACATGGTCTCCATTCACCATTTTTCTTTTGCACAAGATGTAATGGTGAAGACCAAGGACTATTTGAAGGTCGGCAAATTCCTTGCTCTAAAAGAAACTCGAATTCCTTTTTGGCTACAGTCAATTTTTCGGGTGATAAACGACGTACTTTGGATGAAATAGGCGCCCCTTTGGTGAAGATGTGGTGTGTAACCATGTGGGCCACCTGCTTAGTAAATCCCACTTCAACCGTAATGGCGCGATATTTTTTTAGCAGTTCCTGAACAGTTGGATCAAGTGCCGGATTAATCAGAATCGACAGACCTGAGTTTTGGGTATTGATACGTTGTGCCGATGATATCAAAGATGTGAGAGGGTCAATGAGGGATTTCTTTTTGATGTCTACTAGAAGGCCATAGTGACACAGAAAATCTGCGCCTAGTATAGGTCTAGGAACGGCTGCGATTATGAACTGCCAGGAAAAAGATCTGCGTAATCCCAAATCTAAGGACAGAACCTTTCGGCCGAATGTACTAATGGGGGTGGAATTAGCCGCCACCAACTGCAAACTGGAATTTGGAAAACGATGCTGAGACGTTTTTGGGATGACGGAAACGTCCGCTCCCGTGTCAGCGAGATAATTTCGTTTTGAAGATCTGTCAAAAATGTAAAGACGACTATTTTGCACGCCACTTCCACCCGTCGTCAATGGCAGATGGCTAATTAATTTGGGTCTTCAGACCCGGCAATAACGCCATACGGCGTTAAATTTTGATTGCTCCCTTTAACTTGCAGGGAGAGATACACTTTCTAGCGCTGGTTCCAAACTTTCGGTGGTACCAGCAGAAACTTGAATTTGAGTCAGATGTCGAATGTCGAGAGGATGATCGTTGTCTAGATCCGCTTCTCGATGAGCTTTGTCTAGTTGGATTGCGGACGGTGAGAAACTTCTCGAACTTGCATGTGAGGTGGTGTAGCTTCTTTTCCAACTCTGAAAGGGTCTGATGATGATTATCAAGTGGAGGAGCTATGGCAAACACCTCGGATCTGGGATTAACCTCGTCGATTTTGTCGGCGCATGTTGCCAAAACTTCGAGTGTACCAGGGTTGCAGGCTAGTATTGCCTGTATACTTGCTGGCAATCGTTGAAGCCAAAGCGACTTTAGCACAGCTTCACTGAGCTGATCGTTGCTGAGTGCTCTCATCTCACGCAGTAGTTGAGATGGTTGTGCATCGCCCAGCGTGAGTTCTGTCAGAAGCTGCCTAAGCTTTTGATTTACACTTCCTGAAAGACGAGAAATCAACGTTTCCTTAAGCTGATCATATCGATTAGACGCTGGAGGTGAACGTATAATGTCACTCACCAAGCGTACAACGTTTTCGTCGAGCGCGCCAACAACGTGGCAGAACTTCGTTTTATCTTGATTGATGCCCGCCAACTCAAACTGTGCCTCCAAGTGGAGGAACCACAGGTCCGGATCGTTTTTCCAAAATGGTACTGGTTTCACCGACACCGCACCCAATATCCCTGGTTGAGTGGTGCACGCTGGAAAGGAAGTAGTGGACCCACTCAGTGAGTTACTACTAGCAGAGTCCAATTCGGCGTTTATGTCATTTTCGTTGGGCATATTTAAGGGTTGGTTGAAATAAACGATGAAGGCACGACAAACCACAATGTAATAGCTGATAACGAGGAATGAAATTAATTAAGTTAAATGTATGCGTATCAGTAATACAAAAGAAAGGTTAAACGTGCTTGACGTATGCCGAAGTACAACAAAGTGAATCAGTAAGTCGTTGCTGAACGTAGAAAGCTTACACCATGTCTTATATTAAGTAAGATGGTTGATTATTCCACCAACAAGAGGAAATTTATGCTTAAAAGCGATTGACTTGGTAATATAATAATTAAGTTTAAATTATAATTGTAAAAAGGTAAGCACGCTATGCGCAGAATGCTCATTACTCTAACCTTTTGAAACTTTGACTTCTTCAGTGATGAAATCTGTTGTGTGATCAGGATCACGTCGAGGTCACCAATTTAGCGGACGGGGTAGCTCCGTACAATGATGCGTCCACTATTTAAATTTTGCACTGAATGCAGCTCGGTGCGTCCAAGGAACTTCCTTGCAGTTAGTGAGAGTATCTCTTCTCCTATTGTGTTGCAGTGTACGTGACGCTGCTATGCTGATTTTTCCTATGCTTGTAGATGTCTGCAAGTTTCTTGAGGAAGGGTAATGGTACCTATAACAAAAAACTGACCAGCTGACCCAATGTCAGACTGGCCCATACATATATACAGTTTTTCAAGGTCCGGTTGGGTTGCCTTCGAGAATCCGGATGAACTGGATTCAGTTCAGGACTTAAGGTGATGTTCGACAAAGTTACCAGTTCGGCAGATGAATGTTCTGTCCGGGGCTGATGAATATCCTGTTCAAGTTGAACAGTTTGTTGGCACGCTGAAGTGATTTTGTCAAACAGCAAGGTTCCTAATTTACCTGTCGCGGTAGAACTGAAATGAGAGAAGGAAATTATCAAATTGAACCGACGTCTGCTCAGTTCAACTGCACGTCTTTTATCATCTGCACAGATAAAGAAAAGAAGACTTCCAAGTTAGCGTTTGGTTGATTTATTAATTCATTTATAGAATCTTAGTCCATAAAATAATATTTTTTTTTAAAGAACGTTATAAATACTTTCTCGTCTGTTCTAAGCTCTACGCTAGACTGTCATATCATGTTTTATTTTTATTTTTCTTCAAAAAATATGGCCAACTTATTTATAACATTTTACGTTCAGCAAGTATCACTGTCAAGGAACTATATAATAAGTATTGCCCGATTTATCGATGATTTGTCGTGCGTTCAGGGCGCCACATTAGATTTTTTTTCAGTCTCATTTAACATACCCCGTTTTTCATTTTCACTGCATTTTCTGTTGAAGATTAATACCGCACAAAATTGTGTTGAAAATCTGAGGTGCCTAATTATTACTTGAAATGAAATATGTATTCAGATTGTTAATAACTTAATGAAGAATAGTAGGCTACAATTGAAAAAAAACATCTAAGGCTCGTTTTAACCAAAGTTAACCTAATGACAAGTTAAGAAGCTGTAGAGTAAAATTGGAAAATTTCTGGTATTTTTTAGAATAAAACAAGTAATTTCATATACTTTCGTCTTTTGCATTAATGGGGAAAAACTTGGCTATGGAATATTGTAGTGCAACTGAGACAACGAGTTAAAAACACAAATCGAGAGAACATAGGATTACCCGAACGACAAAATCTTATTAAATTCCTCAAAATCCTTTCAACCTATTCATAATAATGCACATCAGGTCACACTACCTCCAATTTTTAAGAAAAAGATTAATTTCGCTTTGGCCCAGATGCTGCCCTCTGGAATGAAATTGTCATTTTTCCCGAAAATATCAGAGAATCTAGCAAGAATTTCTCCCACTTAATCTCTTCACAGAAAAACGAATGTAAACAGAAGCACGTGCTGCTCAATTAGCATAGAAATTACCCTAACAAAGATTAGTCATGCTATAAAAAACATTTCCGATTCTTCGACTTTGTTCATGGCTTGTATATTCCGGGGGTTACGACACAACCCAACCCAGCAAACATTTTTTCGGGTTTTCGCATTTGCGAGAAATTCTCGAAGAGCAACAATTCGATAATTTTACGATTTTACGAATTTTTCTCGATATATGGCATTCAGGTTTAGACAACTTGCAGTATATTCCGAGAATTTTTCGTTTGTACGAATGTCCTCGAAAAATTACGAAGTCTTTCAAAAGAATTATCAGTACATCATTGCCCACAGCATTCTTTTCAAGCATTCGGCTGAGAAAAAACTGAAGTGAGTGTTGAGAAATTAAAATTTGCATTAAGTAAATGTTTCTCATAGTTTTGTTGTATATTTTCAATTGAATGTCGAGTATTTTTCACAAAACATAGTTTACTCGTTTATCCAATTCGAGATCGAATAGTTTTTACGAAGAAATACCGAATACATATTACCATTAGAACCATTACACGAAAAATCTTTGAAATAGTCTCGAAAAGACGAATCGACATCGAGTCGTTATTTTAATTCGAATTAGGATTTCATTCTTTCATTTTCGGCGCGAGATCGAATCTAGAAAGACTTCGAAATCGAAGTTAAACTTCGGTTGAGCGGATCGATTCCAATTCGGTCTCCAATCGTAATGTTTGCTGGGAAGGACACTATACGTCGATTATGACAAGTAAATTGGTGTAGACAAAATACAATGAAATTTTGTGTCGTATTAACGACACCTGACAGTTTAAAAGTATTTTAAAATTTTGAGAAAAGTAAACTTGTGTTAAAGGCTATGGCGACATTTTAAGAAACAGAGTCTTACAGAAGAACCAGAAACTTGCGGATAAGCACGGTATTAAACCATTACCAGATTACGCGTTGAATTCGGCCATAAGGGCTCAATATTCGAGAATCAACGAAAATATGCGAACTGAGACCAAGAGTAAAATGACGCAGAAGACAATGGAGCGGCAGCACTAGCATGAGCAGCAATGAGAGCAAGACTACGGCCAATGGCTTAAATAAGAATATCCATAGGATGCGAATAGTAATCAATTATCTAAAGAAGAAAGATAGGAAAGAATTCTAAAGGCGCACACCTACATGACTTATCTTGATTTAATTGCAACCCATGAAGGGCAACGTTATTATGCAATGAAAATGAAAGTCAGTCAGGACAAACGCGCAAATTAATTCTTTCCACACAATTGGAAATTCGCTAAACAGTTGAAAATCCAGAAGACGACCATTCAAAATGTTCTCAGTTAATTTTGGGAATCCTATATTGTTCAGAGAACGTTCGGGTCATGAAGGAAATCAGGTTCGGTACACCACAAAATGACCAAAGAAGTGGTAGTCAACTTTACAATAAATTCCAAAATGTCACTGGGAGATATGGCTGGAAAGGTTGGAACATCATCTGCTAGGGTCTGTGTCGGCTTGACAGTGCCATCTGCACGTCATAAACGACCTTGGGCAACCATACCGAATTTGTAAGGTTTTCGAATACCTAATGCGAAAGCCACCTTGAGACTTGGAAAAAGTCTAGTAAGTAGCCCTCGATTTTCATATCTAGAACGAAAAATAAATTTTAACCATTCGCTTGTCAACCAGAGACTATTGCAGTCATATTTTAATGTTCATATATCTATGAATAATTCAGAGTGTTTCAATTTTTAATGCTCATGTATCTGTAAATAATTGTTCAGAAAAGAGAAAAAGAATAAAGGATCAACAATCGATACAACTCTTGAATATCATAGAGATTCAGAATAAAAGGCAATAAATCTATATATAATTCTCTTTATTTTAGCGAAGATAGAATCGAGCGGACTTCCGTGTTTGAGATTGTCTTCCCAATCAGGCTCCTGTCGTCTCCTGACGGCTACCTACCTCAATACTAATCCAGATATAGTTCTTCTTCATCATTCCTGTACACATGAGAAAATTGGAGTCCATCCAGGATTAGAATTCCCATCCATGTTGTCATCAGGACAAGCAGGACCACCACATTAACTTTACCACAATTGTTAGAAGCAGTTTACAGCAACATATAAACTTGTCTTTCCTTTTACTGGTACAGGTGGTGACGCTCTTGGTGACTTACCCTCCGAACGTTGATCCCTCGTAATTGGGCGGATCCGGACTTCGGTGTATAGCTACGGTCTCTCCAGGCTTCGGCGAACAATCAGCAAGGCGGTGATTACAATACACCCATCTCAACGGACAAGCCGGCTACCAAGAAGCGGCTTGATCCCCAAAGGTCCATCAAATTAAAAGCAGAGAAAGCCTGAGAAATTTCCTTATTCGAAAAACACCTAACAGAACGTCAGAAACGATCCAAGTTGCAAAATACAGTAGCCGAAAATTATATGAAAATTTTCTAACGAAGTTAGACTGCATAATGAATGATGGAACTTAGGTGAAAACGGATTTCAATCAGCTTCCAGGTCAAGAATTTTTTTGTAGCTAAAAGCAGTGTAGCAGTAATGCAGATCCCTAGTTTAAGAATAGTCGGTGCGCGAAATTTCCCGGTAAATGCTTAATTTGGCAAGAAAAATGTGCTTGTGGCGAGAAATCATCACTTTTCGTTACAACGAATATGTACGTTAAGGAGTGTTGTCAGAAGCGCCTGCTTAGAAAGCAAATTGCATCATCTTTCTTTTGGCTGGCAACTTGCTACTAAGGCAGGAAAACAATAGATTTTACTATGCCCAATTCATGCCCGTAGTACCCAAGGAAGCGAATTCTCCGAATTGTCCGCAACTAAGTCCAATCGAAAAATATTGGAAAAATATGACGTATGTGGGCTTGTGAGTAGGATGTGTGTTATTTTTCTCGCGGCTATATAGTTTTTTTTTTATTTTCGGTTTTACCATTTTGTTTACCTATATACTAAAGTTCGCATTTTAAAGGCGCTTAATTACATTGCTTTCGGTTTTTGCTTTGTAATTTTTGTCAAGTCTTGCTTTGATCACTTAATATTGGCTGCCGGTAATTGTAAATAAATATCGCGGTGTCAATGAAATAACAAATATGTCTAAAAATCAACAAGAGATCCAACAAATAAGGAAAGTGCTTCTCCTGCCCCTTCACTTTCACGCAGTACTGCGAATAATGCCAAATATTTCGATAAAACCGGTACTCTGGGCAACAAAGTTGCTAGTGACCTGACAGAAATAGAATCACTCCTTCTTAGTATATTTGAGGATCTGTTGACCCAGCTCGAAGCTAAAATCGAATTACGACTTTTAAACAAATTCGAGGATATGGCGTCCGATCTTGATGCTAAGATATAAAAAAAAAATGAAGATGCGATCATGAATGTTAATACAAAGCTTATTGCCTGTTAAGCAATGGTAAATAGGATCCAAGCTGAGTGTGATGTGCAGAATAAATTTGACAAGTTTCACAATATGAAATATGTTGCTATAACGAATGAAACCGAAGACTTACGTCGCTCTTTGAGAGCCTCTCATTTAATAATTCGAGGAATCCCCATAATTGATAAGGAGAATCCTATCAATATCGTCAAGAACATCGCAGAGGTAAAAAAACATCAATGTTGTCCATTTGTTGCTGCCTTTCGCCTTGGTCTGAGCTCAAGATCAAAGAACTGTCCTATCATTGTAAAATTTTCATGTCAATTTGAGAGAAATTAATTTTTTTCTGTTTTAAAACATTACGGTAGGCTCAAACTAAAACATGTGTCTGGCTTTGTTTCTGATGCTGTTCAACTATAGTCTAACACAACGTAATTCCAAGTTATTGCGCGCTGCATTGGCGCTACGTTCTGCAGCTAAGGTTGATCAAGTAATCTCTCGGCATGGATTTGTTTACGTCAGACAGGGAGCGGAAGACAACTTAGGCAGAATCACCAATGCTGAAAAACTGATAACAGCCGAGTAATCTCACCAAAGCTACTCGGAGTGCAATGAACTTTGTTAATTTAAGCCTAATTGTGTAACTAATTTATTGACATATTTTGTTTTCTGCTTTTTCATTCAATTTTTAGAATTCGGCAAATGCATTTTACTTAGCTCAGTTTCCCCATTTTTCTTATTACCTATATGGCTGAATACGGGTCTCGCGAGTCTTTATCATTCCGGAGGCATTATCGACTTTTTCGTCCGAAGCATAGCTTGCGGTTGTTGGTAGGAGCATGAATGATGTGAGTACTCTGAACGCTATAAGAACCATGATTAATGTTTTATGTGGCCACACTGGTGGTCTAAATGCATTCTGCTTCAATGCTCCCAGTATTCGGAGCAAAATTAATGAAATCAGGGCAATGTTACTCTGCTCTAAATTGCACTCAATATTTGTGTGTAACTCACTGCAAACAAAAACTTTTATTATAAGTGAATCATATGTCGATTCCCATAATTGACATGTGATGCACTGCGTTCGTAAATTGTGTCTCAAGAATCCTATGTCAATTCCTATAATTGACATACCCTAAGCTGCGTTTGCAAATGACAACTTGCAGCGCGCTGAAACAAAATAGTGGAAGGTAGTGTAGCGATTTAAAGATATCATTTGGTTATTCATTCATTTTCTTTAATTCCTCAAATTCAAGACTCTAACAATTGAAAGTAGTTTCTATAATTTTTAAATCTATTTAACACAATTAGTTATACATAAATCTCAACAAAAATTCTACTTTTTCAATTTGCTCAAATATCACACGAAATTTCATGAACTAGGTCCTATGCGTTTTTTTACTTCATTCTGTTTCTACGTTAATTCTGTTTCTACGTTAATTCTGTTTCTACGTTATGATTCTTAATGCACCCTTATCTGTTTAAAACTACATACTTCAAATTTTCTTAATTAATAGACATGTAAATATTCAATTGAACTTATTCTACGTTAAATTTGTATTGTTTTTGCATGGTTTGTAAAATATGCCATATAGGCATGTTTTTCACAAAATGTCAAAACACAATAAAAATTTACTAATTCATTTTTTAATTAAACAAAAATTTTCTGAAAGGGAACAAATTTTATTAATGGTTAGTGAACTATTTGTTTAGGTTCATTTGTGACTAGTAATTATACCTTTGTGGCTTGCAATCACGTTTGTCCCTTAACCTGAAACTGTTTTAAAAAAAATGCAAAAAATAATTACCTCTTTTAATAAATACTGATAAGTAAGTTCTTTATAAACTTTTACTTGTTGAAACCTTGATGTGAATTTGTACAATTCCAAATAATGGCCACGAAATTTGGTACTAGGTTTGTACTCCAAGAAATTCCCAAGTGAAGCCGATGAACAATTTCGATGAAGAAAAAACCAGTCCAAACCCGAAAATAACTTAAAACAAAAAACTTACATGAAAAGTATACTTTGACCACTGGCATGTGTAGACTTTATGCCAACTCGAATGAAAAAGAGATCGAATGAAGGAATGACACGCCTTTTATAGACATATTTGTTTCAATTTCACTATCCATAAAGTGAAATTATCAAATATTGGCCTTTTGTGAATAAATTAAGAATTTTAATTATTATTGGTATATGCCAAAATGAATTTTACATTTTTTGGCATATTTACCATAAAGATTTAATATTAAATTTCTTGATTTTAATTCATTTTTACGAATTTTTGATCTACATTATCGACGCGCCATTTTTAGTTCATTATAAAAAATTCCTCTATCGATTTTCACTGTTTTGTCTTGCTCGCACAGTGTTTCTCTTTCGCACTCGTTAGTGTGTATTAGATTTCTAAAAATCGCGAATTACGCGAATCCCGCGAAAAATACCGCGAAACGATCGGCACCATTAAAATCGCGCGACGATTTTACCCCAATTTGACGTATCGCATGTCATGAGAGTATGAAGTTCACCGTGAAAATTTTAATCCGAACTGTTAGACGCGCGCGATTTGTTTTTACTAGTTTTTTAGTGTTGTCATTATTTTGTGTAGTGTTTTCCTGGTAAATATCACAATTTATTGGATTTATTGTGAGATTTTATGTTTTTGAGATTGGTGGACACCTGTGCAGGTGAGCTTTGTTTTGGGTGTTTTCTTACCTGAAGCGTCCACCAATCTTCTACATGTATCTTTATTTGCATGATTAATTGCCCTTTGTGTGTTTATTTTATGTTATGTGCATGTTATGGCAGAAAATTATTCTTAATTTCCTGCTTCTTTGTATGTTACATTTGGCTTTGTTTACATGGAATGAAAGACTTGGATGTACCTTTCTGATGATTTTTATTATCCTATTTGTTCTTTTTTTAATTCAATATATTAATCTAATTTATTAAAATTCATTTGAAAGCTTCTAATTCTATTCTTTTTTTTTCATGTCATCGAGGGACTGTCGCACCTGTGGCACACTGCAGGTGCAGGTAAGATGTCTACATTACTTTCATTTTAATCAAGGTACATTGTTGTTTTTCGTTTTTAGTTTCGTCGAACAATTTGTTACTGAGTCATGGTTACGTTGGAATAATCCATCTTCCCTTGTATCTTCCCCAGATTTTCATGTTGCAGTCTTTGTCGCAGATAACTTTCAGCTAAGGTGGTTTTGCATTCTAGTTACGGCCCCTTGAGTTTCTCTGTATTGCGGTAAAGACAGGTGTCGAGCAGTTTATCTTGTGTACAGTAGGTATATTGCCCGCCTGTCTGCTTTAGTGATGACGTCTCTGCGGAATTTCGCAACCCTATCTCTTATTTGGTATAGCACTATTCTTTCGTTATCATTGGAGGTGGTTTTAGTGTTAGTTTGCTTAGAAACGCTGGCCAAACTAGACACTTTCTGTCAAATGTCCAGCCTCTTCATCTAAACGTAGTCAACTCTCAACCCACATTTTACAATACTCTTAACCCCTCGTTGCTAGACTTGTTTCTCATATCTGATCACTCTTCTACATTGTTTTTTTAATAATCTAAGCCCTAGTATAGTTACCTGATCATGAACTGTTGTTCCTGTCTTTCAATGTGTAGATCAACGAATATAGTCCCATTAAAACTATTTTGTTTCGCAACTATTCTTGTGTTGATATTGAGGCTCAGTTTGAAGGTTGTCAGTTTGTTACGCTCTAAGAATTGGTGGTCGTCTTGGTGATATCGTGGCGTCATATAAATGCCTTTTCGTTTTGATGCTGCTTTTCTTCCACCACATAGCTACACGATAACACTACTGGGGCCAATACGTCGTTTTGGGTGGACATCGTAACCATCGCTATACCTCAGTAGCAGCATACAGCAAAAGTGGGGAAAAACCCACCCCACTTTTTATAGTTTTGCTCCAAAGACGTAGGAACTCACACTCTCGAAACTTGTTGAATTGAAGTACGGTAAGATGAATTAAGATTAAGGTTAAGTGTTAGTAGTTTATTAGCATTATGTAATGTGTACAATGAGTTTCATTAGTTGAATTAAATCGCAATTTTGCTAATAGCTTATTAGAGACGAGTAATATGTATAAATAGCTGTAACATTGTTAATAATTTATTAGAGTCAAGCAATCAGGGATTATTTCTGTAAGCGTAACCGCTGAGCCGCTAAAACCGAAAAAAGAGCTCTTCTTATATTTATATTTTTTTTTATATTTTTCTTTTTTGCTAAGATCCCACTTCTATTCGCCAGTTTGCTACCGATTCGTTGTATCAATGTCGATCAGTCAAGCTAGTCCAGATGTCGTATCCCAAAGGAGAAAAAGCCACAATTTTACTTGAAACTCCCAGTTAGAGGCAAAAGATCTCAAACTTACTTAAAACATTTATTAAATAAAATTACAAACCCCGACCTATCTAACTAATTAACCTAAATCGCACGCAGGCGACCAAACTCTATGAAATTTAACACCGAACTCGTCATGCCATCGAAGTCTCGCACCCAGTTAACCTGTACACGGAAGCGCATCTGACCTTGCGACTATGTAATAACCCACTTCCAGCATTGCATGCGCGATTTGTCAACAATAAATAAATGTAAGTATTCGCCGGCAAAAGTGAGTTACGTAGCGATTATTCATTGCGTCATGGCCGACGATCCCTTGTAGTGTTATTGTTATTACACAGCACCGATATTTGCTACCAAACAGACAAAAGCAGCACCTCACTGTGCAAAGTGATGTGTCCAGCAATTATCCATTGCGTCATCGCTATCTGCAGTTGTGGTGTTATCATTTGAGCAATAATGTAATATCCAGTACCTCACTGTGCGAAAATGAAGTGCTGGGCGATTACTCCGTGCCTAATTACCCCAACAGCTGCCGATTTCTTCCGCCTCCGATACTAGAGAAGCTGGGCCGTGACACAGACTTATCAAAGCCGGAAAAAAACATGAAGGACAATCATACAATAAAAGGAGAGGAAAAGAATAATAATAAAAAAAAATAAGAAATTAATAAAGCTAACATGCAAATCAAAATAATTGAATTACCTAAAAGTGCAAGACGAAATAATTAAGTTATCTAAACCTGTGAGACAAAAATTTAAATGCGTAAAACATGCAAATAAGAACAAACTACCAGCTTAGTGCAGAAGGGCAAAACAAATCAGGAGCACTATCAAAGACAAGTCTTAATCATGCCACCAGTATTAACAAAAACTTTAACCTAAGCTATTATAAGTGGAAGACAATCTTACATGCTAAGAACAGTTCTAAACACAATACATAACGAAGGTGTAAATAATGCGACAGTTGTAAAAATTGGCCGCATTCAAAAAGGGAAGAACGGAACTATAAAAAAACGGATGGGGAACATCTGGAAAAAAGAAGAGGTACAGGACACGGTGAAGTGACAAGGTTGGGTCTTTTTTGTCTCGAGTTCTCAAGCTAGCAGGAGTCATCTTACTCCAGTAACATTAAAAGTTAAATAAAATATCATAAAAAAAATCTTCGAAAGTAAAAATAGACTCAAGTCGTTAACGACTTAAAATTTCCGGTGATAAAGCGTAGAAGCACAGTTTAAAAAACAAAATAAGGGGTAATAATTGATTCGGCCTAATTCACTTTGCAGCGCATTTTCGAGAAGGCCGAAGAAGGAGCTACTGTAAGTAAATATCATGAAATTCTTTCATACGTTTTATAGCGTTTCAAAAATAAAACAGAGTATACACGCAGGAAGTCATAGTGTTGTGTTCATTTCAGGTTTCGTGGTCTATCCTCTCGATGGAAAGATCACGTGACGTACTTTTTATTCCTTGACTTGCTTTTCAGGTAAATCACAAGAACTCCGCCGTCTCCGCGGGTTAGCGTCTCCGTACTCAGGGTGTTCTGCATTGGGAAGACATCTATAAAATTACATCAGTAGGCCTGCAAGTCGAGCTTTTTAGTTCCTTCGTTTCTGATTTTTTAACAGATATGTGCCTCTGGGCAATAGAGTAATTGGGTCCAGTTGCTGCCCCTGGTTTAGCACCAAAATGAGGTCTCCCATCGCTGAACGGGATTCCCGCCAGAGCCAGTGAGTGCTTTAGGCTTTGTGCTATAATCAGAAATACAATTCAAACCAAGATTCGAGCTGCGAAAACTCTTACTATCGTAAAAAATTTGATTATAACTTACCATTTAAAATGTTACATCAAAATCAGTGTAATGCGGGGGTTCATGGGGCTGATGCAATTTTTTGGTGAAGCATATGAAGTAACATGACAACGAATCAAAGTGTGATACAGATGCTGCACTATTACCCACCATCACGTTTAGCTTAGTCACGGAGTAAACAAGTTGGCACTAAGGATTTCGCAAGTTATGTGTTGCAGTAGTACGAATCATGGTCATTCCATACTACTCTACCCTTTACATTCGAACTCTGCTCTTCTGTCATTGTCATAATTTGATAGTGAAGGAATCATAGCTAATTGAGCGATCCGAATTTAGTGTTATTAACTAAGGCTTATTTGTGCTATTGTAATAATAACCACTTTTAAGAGTGAAAAATGTGAAGGGAGAACTATCTCCAAATGGATAATTAACATAGAAGAGTGTGTCAAGCGTTTTAGATCTGTTTAACGTGTTAAAAGTTAAGTAGTGTGCTTAAAATTAAGATTGCCGTGGAGGCTGCTACAGGCTTTGCTGAAAGTTTCTCTTCAGGTTCGGACTTCATCAGCTGTTTTCCTATCAATGGAATTGTCTACGGTGTTTGGTTAAACACGAATTTTAAGAAGTGAATCTATAAAAGTTAAAAGACTGTATTTGGTAAGAATTATTCTATTGTTATTTCACATTAAAGTTAATGATTCTATAAGGTGTGGTGTTTGGAAATTTCTTGTGAGGATTCTGAGTTCATCACACCTGGGAATTTCTTCGTGCTATCTCGTGCATACTGACTGTTCTCCTCGATCTTTCCATAACCTTTCGTTCTCAGTGATGATATAGGCGTTTTTATCCTCCCGGGTTTTGGGTTTTGTGCAATGGATTAGTTAAGCTACCAGTGGAGCACTACTGTCCATCATCGCCTATTATGTTTAGTCATTAGGAAAATCAAAAAGGTACCGAGGTGACTACGGGTAGGGTGAAATGGTAAGAAGTTATTAAATTGCAATTAATATATATGAAGTCAAGATAAATATTTTAGCATGAAAATTGGATTGGCGGAAGAAAATATCTGTAGTTTTTGCCTTTTTTTGTAACTTGTGTACTAGGGACTGGTTTGACTATGGCGCTGATCCAATAGATGCTGATATCTGTTTCTAACGCTTATCGCCATAATAATTGGATTTATGTCAAGGTAACTTCTGAAATGAGCCGGATTGGGTCCTTGCGTATGAAGTGAGTTATCATTTGGCCAATACATTCTCGACTGCGTGAGTGATACGGGTGGAGCACTACTTGCTTGTGTGGGTGCTGGTTTGTGTTATGTATATGATTAGTTAAGCTACTATATTATAGGAATATGGTTGCGACATGGTGGGCGATACACGTGGAGCACTACTATCCACCATCGTATCGGCACTACGACATTAGAATATATCAGGATTGGACAGACTGTGACCCAACAATGTAAGATAACAATAGTAGCCCATTATATATTCACTACCTGAATCTAAAAGATCAAGGAAAATAATGATCGGACTGTGGTCAGTCCTTGCGGATTAGTGGTTAGTAGTTATTATTAATATTCATGTACCCACGTATACAAAAGACATATTTTTCATACATAAAGGTATATATCTATACATTCCATTCCGTTCCGTTTTTGGAAGTGGTGCGCTAACTGTTTTTTTTACACATTTTAAATTCCTCATGGGGTTTTGGTCACTTGGTATTTTTCCATTGCAGTAATGCTAAATCTTTCTCTCTCTGGAGAGAGCATATACATGAATGGAGGTGTGTAGTAAACTATCCCTATTCCTATGTTTCCAGTTCCGGTATATTGTCTCTGAGATCATTTTGAACCAGTGTCATTAAATAAGGAGAGGATGAACCATTTTCGTATTAGATTCAACCTTTCATCAATCATCAATTGTAGCAATTAATCATTTATATTCAATTTGTAAAAAATATTTTCCTTCTTAATTAGGTTATCTGTGGTAAGAACTCCTTATTTGTTGGTTTCGAAACATTCGCATGAATTATTGCCTGTGGGAATCTCAATATTATACGGTTTATTATCTCCCATTTTTCGACTGGTTTGGAGATTTTATTTAATATTGTATTGCTGTTGAGATGCTATATATTTTTTGTTTATCTTACCTCGAGTGTGTTTCGTCTTTGTTCCCTATACGGTGGACATAACGTTTATGGAGTAATTTCTAATCGTAAGTTTCACTTACATACTAGTATAATTACAAATAATTATTCTTAAACTCCTCTATGTGTTTTTTTAGCTCCTAGAAAAGTGTGGATTCATAGATATGCTGCTGAAAACTGCTATTCGCTCTTTGTTGACTTAGCCCGCTCAGGGAATTCTATATATGTACATTGGAAGGCATCAGTCTGTGGTCCTATTGTGCGAAAGCACAACAAAATTAAATCACTTTGCTTTAACAAGTCAGAGCAGGCAATCTCAATATCTTGCTGGGAATCTACAAATCAGAGCAGGCATTCCCGGCAACCTGCTTACTATAAAAGGCCTGTGGAGGAAAGGGGTTTGGTCAGTCACTTCTGATCACAGACAGGAGCAACATATTAAATTGCAAGTCTTAACCCCACAGTCGTAATGCATTAACTTGCGACTGTGGCACATTTGTATACTACTGAACTACAGAAACGTTCATCACAAGTACAATATATTAAGCTGTTATTATCAAGCTAATTCTAACCAAAGGATTCACCACACCAAACAACACTTGCATGCTACATTAAGGCATACAATTATCACCATATAAATATTTTAAACTGCAGTAAGGTTTAGTATACAGGGTGATTCAGATCAAGATACCACGCGATTCCTTGAGGTAAGCTGATCAAAAAATTGTTCCACATACCCCCCCCCCCCCCCCCCCCCGCCTAGAAACCTTCCCTTAGGAGTTGTGGCCAGTTGAAGATTTCGCCAATATTCGTGAACCCTGATGGGAATAAATGATTATAACTTTTGAACCGCCGTATCGATGTTGGTTATTGTGCTTATGAAATAGCCAATAACAGTAGCTGTCGAAAAGTGTATTCCTCTGAATTTGTTAATCAAGCATCTTTAAATTATTCTCAAATATTTCCAAATTTTTGGGTTTTTGTACACACAAATTTCATAAATACCGTTATTTATTTCAAAAACTTTCTTCCATGTAACCCAAATTTATTACTTCTTATTAATGCCGCTACTATCCTCTATCACTGGAAGAAACCGCATGCCAATACCTGAATCAGTTTTAGCATGTATTCTTTGTTTATTTCGTTGCTACAATAAAGCACATATATTTAAAATGGTTTAATTGTTCTATTTGTATTGATCTGGCACCCCCGTTATTAGTTTAGATAAACCTAGAGTTTCTACATGGTCCTTCGAGCCGGATAAATAGATCAATCACTCACTTTTGAAGGTGTTTATAGCAGCAAGATGACTAAGATAGACAAATTAATAAAACGACAAATTGCCCTTAAAGTAAAAATAGAAGGGTAAAGGTCACGACATGAAACAAAACAACGTCTGGTTACTTTCAGACAGTAATCGGTATTTTAAAAGATTACTGGATTGAATTCGCAGAGAACGATCTCGTGATTTGTGAAGAATTAGAGACAAATGATGACTCATACTTCACAGAAAACACATTCGAGGTCACCCAAACCGCATACATTGAGCTTCTTAGCTAACTCAATGATGGTCTTACTACAACTTCAAAGGTCGAAAAACCTGAAACTAAATATCATCATAAGGCTGACATACATTTGCCTAGAAGCAATATTCCTATATTTGATGGTAGTTACAAATTTTGGAGAACCTTCCATGATTTATTCAAATCACTAATGCATAAGGACTACTCTGTACCTAATATACAAAAATTGCATTACCTCAAAACCAGTGTTACTGGTGAGGCAGAGCGACTACTGCGACAATTCGACATCGCAGAGTCCAACTATGAAAAAGCTTGGGACTTGCTTATTCAACGATACGACAACAAACCCGTATTAGCTTCCACTCAATTATCGATTTTCCTAAATCAACCACCCATTAAAGTGGAATCTCACATAAATATCAAAATATTCTGACCACGACAGAAGAAAGCCTACGTGAACTAAAGGCACTCAAAAGAGCCATTGAACAATGGGATTTAATATTAATACACATTTTGGTGAAAATACTTCCCTCGGGTTCCCATTACTTATGGGAACAGGAAATAAGCAATACAAGAGAATTTCCATCATATAAAAAGTTTTTGGAAAGGCGCTTCAGAGCACTTGAAGCCATTAGTGAAAATACAAGAAGTATACAGAGCACTTAAAAACCGCATCATGCTATGGAATACACCACAAGGTCCAATTCAACATACGGACTCTACGCCAATCCACCAAAACAAGGCATACAAGCCTGTATAATATGCAAGGAAGCACCATTGTACCATTGTACAAAATTCCATAAACAAAGCACAGCCGACCGCCAAAACCACACAAGGGAGAAAAGGTTGTTTACGAATTATTTGGCACCAGCCCACATAGCAAAAAATTGCATGAGCAAAGGGACGTGTTTCAAACGCAGAAAACGTCACAATACTTTATTACATCTACCAGCATCACCAAGTCAAGGAAGCAATGTACGTACCCCAAATTCCCCTGACAATTGTGAGGAGGAATCATCACCAGAAAAACCGACATCTTTCTTCACATCGAACTTAAAGAAAGCATTGCTTTCAACAGCATTGGTAGAAGTAGTAAACCGAATGGGGTAACAAATACACTACGCGCTCTTATAGATTCCGGATCTCAGGTATCATTTATATCTAAATCGGCGTATAAACGTTTGAGGGTAGAGGAATCATCAATAAATCTTCATGTATCGGGGTTGGGTAATACTCGAACTACTACAGCTTGAAAGCAAGCAAACATTACTATAAGGTCCTTATACAAACAATACTCCATAAATACCAACGTTTTGGTAACACCCAAAATATCGGACAATATATCCTCAGAGTATTGTTAACACAAATAAATGGCCTCACATCAAGTATTTGAACTTGGCTGACCCACAATTTCACAAGCATGGACCTGTGGATATGTTACTAGGAGCGGACATATACACAGGATTATAACATGGAGTCCTTAAAGGCCCACCAAATACACCGACAGCCATAAATACACATCTTCGATGGGTATTGCTAGGCTCACCAGAAAAACGTTCCGATTGTCGTATTTCGACTACACTACAAAACCAGCTCAGACAATTCTGGGAAACGGAAGAATTGCCGAACCATTCAAAGCTTAAACCAATGCATGAACAATTTGAATTATTCTACGAAAAGAACCACAAACGGCTTGGAAATGGACAATATGAGGTAAAATTTCCATTAATAAACCCAAAGGCACCTGATCTGGGACAGCCCAGGAATTTAGCTATAAAGCAATTCATTCAGCAAGAGAAAAGATTAAATAATAGCCCAGAACACGTGGAACAATATTAGGCATGCATCAATGAATATAAAACTCTTGGTCATATGAAGGTGATTTCGGCAGAACAAGTCAAGGCTGAACAAACCACAAACGGCAAAATATTATTATTTACCACACCATGTCGTGATAAAAGAAAGTACGACTACAAAATTACGAGTAGTATTTAACGCATCTGCCAAAACAACAAATGGCAAGAGTCTTAACGAACAATTTTTAATAGGGCCTACGATTCAGCCAACTTTATGGACGACCATTCTTAAAAGGTGCCAATACAAATACGTCCTCACAAAAGATATAGAAAAGCTGTACCGCATGATAAATGTGCATCAGGCTTATCAAGATTCTCATCGAATAAAATGGCGCAACAATCCTGAAGAGCCCATAAAAATTACGGCTCGAAAACGGTAATATTTGGAACTGTACCCGCTCCATACCTCGCCATAAAAACAGTTCAGCAATTAGCAGCAGACGAAGGACAAAATTACCCTATTGCTGCAAAATGCATGTCAATAAATTTTTATGTAGATGATCTGCTGCCAGGGAGCCATACAATTTCAAATGCAATACAACTGCAAACAGAATTAAGCAATATGTTAAAATCTGGTGGATTCAAACTACGAAAATGGGCAAGTAACCATCATAGCCTGTTGAGGAACATACCAGAAGAAGATAGAGAAATCAAATCAGTGTAGATACCCGCTCGAGTGAGGAGTTGTTAATAATGGACCCAATAACAAGGCCAATATCTCCTCTGCCGACAACACCACGCAGAATGGGAACATCAGACAACCCAGACATTACTATCCACAGACTATTCGAGGCAAAACATGCTATATCCCCAGTACGGAAGAAGGCAAAAAAGTTGCAAGAAGAATCGAAAAAATAAAATATCATTAGATTTGTAAAACAGAAGGATAATGCCGCCGAGAACAGGACTAATACGCCAACGGAACGTACATTCAAAGGAACAACAGCGCTATGACCGCATAAACATAGGACTACACGTCTAATTCCACTAGCTGTGCTTCATTAGTTAGAAACCACTAAGGAAATGGCAGACATGATTTCTCAACTCAACATACCGTGGAGTCAAGTATTAAAAGCATTCTCTTGGTCCGAGGCATCACATTCGTTATTTTCATTATCTATTTAGAGATAATTCTTTCTCAACTTTTTTCACTCGTAAGATACTACTCTTATTAAAACGACACTAGTATCCCTTAGTTATCAACACCAACGTCGGGTCGCTTTCATCAAAAGTGACTCAATTGCTGCAGCTGTGTACCCTGAAGGATTCATCCATTACACAAGGAAAAACTAAGATGAGGCATAGGCGAACCAATCACCTGACCCAATACAGTCGCAGACACAATTACGCATTGTCGGAACACTACAAGCAATGCTTTTGTCTCTTAGCAGGACACCACACTAACGAACACAGTGCAAGGAGAACACCATCCTCATAAACACAAGAGTAAAACTATGCTGCGTGTCAATAGAATTATCAGCTCGCCTATGTATTATTATTTAACAACAATTTATTACACTTAATATGGATTTTCCATCAATCACAGGTACACAGGATTTATTTAATATCCTATAACCATTTATATTGTCCGACGAACCGTTGAGGCTACAAATGATAAAAATATTTTAAAATGCATAATTTAAAAAATTTAAATTAAGTTTGACCTTACTGTTACTAATATAAGAAAAAATTCGTAAAAATGGGGAAATGTGTTTTGCTCTGTTCATTCCTTCTTTGCTTTTTATACTTACTTCTTTCAGCTTCTTCAAGCTCCCATTTTTCCACAGAAATTGTTGCAATATGAATGAAATAGAAAGAAGAAATGGGGGGAGCGGGATAGTTAGGTGCAGCGGCAGATATCATATACCATTTCATGAAAGAAACGATAGCCACAATACCACCCACTACCTGCATTGTCGGTATGTAAAATATTACCCCAAACATCCAAAGGTATTTATGTTGACCAAACTCGTAAATGGCGGTTTAGATTGGAATCAATTTATTGAATTGAAAAAAAAAATATTTCAAAGATTCTGTTCGATAACGAGGGTGCCCAATTTGTGCCTTAAATGTATTTAATTATCCTTTCCTTTCATGTCGTCTTATTCAGCTTCAGCCTTCTTTTTGTCTGTCGTCCCTTACTTTCATGGGTATCTGCTCCTTCTACACAATCTTTATTAATGAGTTCCGCTTACATTAAAATTTCCATTTTTATACTTCTCCCTTTTATTTTAGTCTCAATTAGTATTATAATGACTGATACTCAAAAACTATTTAAGCTATAGGAGGGTGCTCGATTCATTCGATGGGAAATTGCATCCATTCGATGTTGGAATTAATTAAATTAAGAAATTATTTTTTTGTTGATTCAATACTAATTTTATTCAGTTTCGTAAAAACGCATTGGTCACGCTCACTATTTTTCAACAGATCACTAAAAAGTAGAAAAGCTTACTGGGTCATTCCATATCAAATAGGCAACATGTTTGAAATGACCATCACCAATTTTGTTGAAATTCTACATATTCCTTCCAGGATTTTTGAAAACTAAAACACGAATTAAAAATTTTCCCTATACAATGTATATTCATGCTAGGACAGTGAAATATGGCTCATTTTAAAGAGAGGATTTTGAGCTATCGAAGACAAATGGCATCTTTAAAACATACGCGGAAAGGAACATCAAGAATAAGGATTTTATCCTTTATCCTTTAATATGCTGGAAGACATACCTGGTTTTGATTTTATTAATTTTGCTTTTATTTTTCAACTTATATTATCCACTAAACCATATTTGGGATCACAATGGGATCAAGGAGTAAAAAATGTTTTTATACAGGTTGTTCCGTGTGTGGTCTTGCACCTGAAGGCTATGGATAAGTCATGCTTAGACAAGCAAAAAATTATATGAGTAATGCGGGGAAGTCCTTACTGTTTCCCAGTTAACGGGACTTAAAATCATTTGAGTGTGTTTTTGTAGATCACCTTGTAACTTCTGAGTGTTTAATCCGATTATTATGAATTAAAATTTGTTAGATTTATAATAGATGGACCTTTCCAATAGTTTTAAATTTTCCCCCTCCTCCTCTCGGTTTAGCTGTTATGGCTCAACAAATTTAAAATTTCGGAATTTTAACTCTTTAAAATGTTCTCGGGGCGTTTTTGCCGTCGAAAACCCCATTTTGATGCACTTGGGTCACATACAGTTTTTACTTCAATGCCATAAAGTAGGCAATCATCTTTTTGGAATTAGCTTTTTAAGCCATTTTCGCTGGATATGTTTAAGAAAAATTGAAAAAAAACGGAAAAAAGGATTACCTTTTGGGTACAGATTATCATCGTCATCTCAAAACGGAAGCTTTTGAGCTTCTTAAAGTCAATATGAAAACTAGGAACTGAAGACCTGCTTTTGATAAAAATAGTAGTTAAAGAAAACCGAGTGAAAACTCTGAAATTTAGCCATAACTACAAAACGGAGAGGTGAATGGGGAAGATTTATATCATTGAAAAGGTCAAACTAATCAATCTAAAAATTTTAAATCATCCTCATCGGATGTAACGTTCAGAAGTTACTGGGTATACAAAAGCATACCCAAATATCTTAAAGTCCCGTTATTTTGGAAATCTTTAGCATTTTTAAGTCCCGTTAACTCGGAAACCCTAAGGATTTCCCCCACCACTCACATTTTTTTGCTTGTTGATCTACCTATAGCCTTCAGGTGCAAGACCACATACGGGAAACCCTGCATAGAAACAATTTTTTTTTTATTTGTAGGTAGTCATAGATGTATTTTGATGAATCTCGATGTTGATTTTTACGCTATATTCCGTTTAAGCAAAGAATCGGCGTATGCTGTTTTGGAGCTTATAGGGCCTCATATTCAACACCAAACAAGTTGATAAGTGCTGTAAAATTTAACAAATATTTCACTCACTAAAATCACTAAAAGTGCTCCAATATTTTAGGAATGCAGCTATGTCCCCTGAACATATGTTGCTCTTAACTTAACGCTTCGTGTATATGCAACCGGTTGCATGCTTATTTCGGCAGGAGATTTCTGTGGCGTTTCTAAATCAACAGCCTGCCGAGTTGTAGCAGTAGTGTCCCATCATAAAGCTCTGTTGAAAGATCATTTTATTGTATTTCCAAATACTGAAGAGGAAATACAAAGTGGCACAGCAGGAGTTTTCCAGTTTGCGCGATTTCCTTGAATCATCGCCGTATTTGATTGTACACAGGTGAGGATATCATCACCTGGTATAACTAGATTTATATTTTCCGTTATATTTTACTAAGGCTATTAATTATTTCAGGTGGGCCGAATGGTGAATTGTTTCGTTGTTGAAAAGGCCCTTTTTCAAATAATGTGCCAACGATGTGTGATTCGTAGATTAAAATTCTGGATATTGTTGCGAGATGGCCAGGCTCTGCTCATGACTCTACAATATTTAATAATGAAGCGAATTTGCGCACGCTTTGAAAGAATTATATGATAACACCACTAGCAAAAGTTACTACCACGGAAGAGTATTTGTATAATGAATCTCTTATACGTACCAGGAACTGTGTTGAGCTTGCTGTGATTTTTGGTAGATTTGCTGTGGAATGACACTCCTTTTGCTTCCAAGTGTTGTGTTAATCTTTATATAATTTTTTGCAGCACTGTTCTTAAAAAAAATGGTATTCACGAGAATGAAAAGATAATTTTATCAGCGTAGTGTATGGAGTTTTAAACACCAACCTCTCTATTAAGAATTGAAGACTTTCGGCTGTTTGGATGTTTTTCATCTGAAGAAAAAAATGAATGTAAATGTAACCAATGAAGTGTGAAAAAATTAATTACAATATACATAATATTAATCAATTCAAATATACATAATGTCATAATGTTACTCCTGAATTTGAATTAATTTGCTCCAATTACTTATCACTGTTCAAGTTAATTTCTCATTTCAATTGCCGCCATCGGTAGGATATTTTTATGGATCACCTAGCCTGTTTTTGGGTGGCAATGGGGAGTATATCTGAGAATATTATTTAGGATTTTCTGGGATTGTAATTTTTTTTTATGTTTAAGATCAGTTTATTTCTATAGTATGTAAAATTCATCTTATTTTCTAGCAAAAAATCAAATTTTTCTTTTTTCTTCTTTCTTGTTCTTCTTCACTTAACGTGATATGCATTTGTTGATTTTTAATTGCTTACTACATAGTAAATATGATATATATTTAACGAAAACTATAAAAAATTCATACATTTTTGTAATTTTTTACATATGAAATTTTTTCGTTGTAAGTGCGAATTGTCACAATTCGAGGTGGTCGCAACTCGAGAATTTACTGTACACATATACATTTATAGCTTACATTATAAAATAAAATCTCATTTCTCGTTATTCATGAGGAGGCATATCGAACTAGGCTTTCCGCAGAGCGTACCTCATCCAGGTTTTGATGATATTTTCTATTTTGTGAGTATTTGCTTGGTCCATTTTAGGGTCCGATCAAATCGCATTTGCTTGAAATGAATTTTGATGAATATTCAATATAAATATGGCTATTGAGGTGATTGGAAAAATACAGCAACAATGCTATTGCAAATATTTTTTTTTAGTAATGTGGAATTCTTATTCTTGCTAAATAATATACAGCAGAAATGGTGATTTAATGGAATGTCAGCAAAATTAAGTATATATAATTGATCGTATGTATCCAACCACAAATAAGTAAAATACAAATAACCAGTTTTCTCTAACAAGCCATCTTTCGAAGTCTAAAGATAAAATTGAAAACAGAGGACTTGAGAGAGTTGGCGTAGTGAGGTGCAGGACTGTAGACAAAAGCCTGAGTTACGATGTAATGGCAGAAATACATCCAGGCCTTGAGGCTTCCTCGAGGTGTTGTCAAAATTTCCGACACGGGTTTTTAAATGATGCAACACAAAACCAAGCCAGCAGCTAGCCTCAAGGCCTAGCCGGAAGCGTGCTTTGCTCAATTGTGATGTTTGCTTCAGGGAATCGTGTAATGCTGTTCATGATTAATCAAATTTTAATAGACGAACTTTGATTTTAATTTTAAAATAGGCAGAGGGCTGCCGAACTTACTTTTTGATGGCTTGAGAAGCCGCTGTGGTTTTATTAAGGCAGAATATGCCGCTTCAGAGATGGGATGGCAGAGTATGCCGATGTTGTGAGGCAGAGTATGCCGCTGTTCAATAGGATGGCAGAGTATGCCGATGTTTACTATGTACTGAGGCAGAGTATGCCGCTGTTCAATAGGATGGCAGAGTATGCCGATGTTATTGCGAGAAATAATAGACACCTTTCGATAGTCAAATTAATTCTGATTTTTATTGATCAGGCACTGGTTATTTATAAAATTTTCTTACATACTACACAATGTGTCTAATAATTCTAAAGGGGGGAGTTATTGCAGAATTGCAATACTTGAAGCAATAATCGAATTCATTGATCATAGTTGCAGTGTCAACAATTCTGATCACTGAACTTCATAATGAATCACTTCTTATTGGTTTGGTAGAGCGATGACCTCAGATACATTTATGTTTTCATAATTGAACGTTTTTGCTTGCAAATCGAAATTTGCGTATGTTGCAAATTCCTCTTTAGGTCGAGCAAACTTTGTTTGTTTTGTTTTTCTTTTCGTTTATCGTTCTGATTCCTGTTTATTTTTCTTGTCTGTGGTCATGGCTCTACAATGCATGGTTAAGGCATGTAACATTATCTGTTTGGAGTGACTACAAGTTAAGTTGAAAGATATTATTCTTTCATAGCTTTACACAATGTTGGAAATTTTTCTTTCTCAGGCCTGCTGCTGTCAAAAGGGTATTGTTTTTTATTTCGTTCTGCCAAACGTGATATTTGGCATTTAGCAGTGAAAAAAATTTGAAATTTTTAATATTTTAATATTTAATTAAATAATTCAAAATGGAAGAAAAGTTGATCGAGGCTGTGCGGAGAAGGCCTCCAATTTATGACTTGGAGGATCCGAACTACAAAAACATCAGGATCAGGGAGAAAGAATGGGAGGAAATTGCTGCAATTGTTGAAGTTAATTTAATAATAATTTTTTGTAAAACTTTACAGCACAATGATTTCTATAATGCTGAAAATCATTACTTGAGCGAGCCAGGAAGGAGTTTAATAGATATACAGCGTCTAGCAGTGGTTCAGGGGAACCGACGTCTTGGCCTTACGCTAACTCCCTATTCTTCCTAAGGGAGTAACAAAGTAAGTATTTGCATTTTTTGTAAATTGTGGTATACTATAATGATAAAATCTTTTCACAGAACTATAAGTAATTTCATAGAAGAGACGGAAAATTCACCGGAAGACAGTGTGGACAGTATGGGGGTTATGTGGACTGTGACCTGGACGGTAAATCCTCAGGCGGGGAAATATCAACAGCTTGTCCATCTGCTCCACAAAGGCAGGTCGGCGAGGTCTGCAAAACCTTCTTCTTTTCCGCGTAAAGGCGTAGTTTGGATGCTGGGAAAAATGAAATTCTCTCAGAGGCTGTGCAGTTGTTCAACTGCCTACTAGGCGACATTATGGCGAAGTTTATAGGGTAGAAAGATAGCTCCCCGATGGTGCTCTTCTTTGAAAATCTTTGCAGACGCATTGAAGGGAAATATACTGAGAGTCAGGAATTGGAGCTCCAGCAAGCTTCCCTTGAAGCGTTTATAAGAAAAACACGGGAGTTTAAAGAAAGAGCCGAAAGAATTGTAATTCGGAAATGTATAATAAAACAAAAATCAAATCAAAATGTACAAAATATAACTTATAATAAAAATAAATTCAAATACCATTGCTATTGATGTACTCTTTTTCATTTATTTGTATTTGTAGTAGACTGAGGACTGGCAGTTTCTTCACGCCATCTCCCGGGTATCATTTCTGCACCATTTTCGACGTCAACAAACGAATCGGGCTAATAAACTTGCGGGTCCGTAAGCTTGCAGAAAATATGCAACACAGTTCTCGCCATAACAATACGTTTTTCGGATGTGCATTTATTGTTGTTGTAAGTATCCCCCTACGAGCTGTGAGAATGCCAAATACATTCTCAATAGTTCTTCCCGCACGTGATAGCCGCTTGTTGAAATACACCTGCTCTACTATTATTGCTGTGGAAAATATGTACGATTTAAATTCCACTTGTTTACATTTTTGTGAAAACACGAACCTCTGCTTGGATATGGTCGCATTATGCTGCATCTTAGGAACAAGGTGGGGTTAACCCGAACCACGTTAATGCAACATCAGGGGAGAACTTTGCCATGAAAGTCTCTTGCTATGCAATTCTTCTCTCAAGACCGTTCGTACGTGACGTACAGTCACATCCTGCCCGAGGTGTTCCTGCACAGGCAGATGGAGTCATTCCCTGGGGTGAACCAGATGTCTGACTGAATACGGCGGAACTAGAGAGGAAAACTCGATAAAACCCGCAATCCCAGGTATAAACAATCGGGCTTATGGGATGAATGGCACTGTGTGAGTGTGTCTTATAACGATGAACTCTGGATACCAGGCGACCTCCAGTTTCAATTTAGCCTTCCCACGGTATAAGAATCGCTGCCGATGGTGACTCTATTTTCTTCGTAACTCATGGGAACCACATGGAAAACGTAGTTACTAAAGAGGGTGGTGTCCCTTCCAATATACCAAAACCAAAGGCAGCTACTATGCCTCAAATAGTAGGCGGAGAAGACGACCTGCTGATGGAATTGGACTTCGAAGGTCTCGAAGTTCTGGCGGAGATTATGCGAGAAGACTGTTCTCTCTCAGATGAGGACGTCGATCTGATCTCACAGCTGGACCGTGAGAGTAAGAAGAACCATAAAGAGTTGGTCATAATTCAACCCTCTATATCTGGTGAGGTGAAACCAGATGATCTTACAGGAATCCAGAGCTCCGCTGAGGACTCAGAAAGATCCATTGGGGGTTCTAAAGTATCTGATAAGGATCCAACAGACCCCAAAAAGGATTCAAAACCCAAAAGTCGGAAGATGAGTGGAGCCGCTAAGAAAAGGTTTCAGTGGCTGGTGAAACACGGGCACAGCTCAACTGAGCTAGCCCATGAGCTAGCTATGAAGCCGATACCAGTGAAGGAGACGTATAAAGGATCAAAACGGACTCGCTCCGAAGACTCTACTCCTAAACCTACACAGGTGAAAAGGATGAGGACTCAAAAGGTGAAGAAGCAGAAAGGAAGGAGTGCTCCCAAAGAGGAAATAGTCCCTGTCCTACAAACAAGTAATTGCAGGAGTTAAAATAGGAATCCTCTCAGCGAACTTCTCCGAAGAAATGCTTACGGCGGATCAAATTTTATTTATTCGTAAGGCGATCCTGGCCAGATACTGGAGATGGAGAATGACCGACTTAAGCCGGCAATCCTTGGCTACAGTGTCAGACCAGGATGGCTAGTTCTCACCGGCTCTGACAAGGCTACCTCGGAGCAGCTAAATCAGATAGTGGGTGAGATAACACCATCGGAAAATGCCAAACTAAGGGCTGTAGAGGAATGTGATATTCCTCGTGCAAAAATCCTGGTTGGCCAAAAAAGAAATAAATCCTATTTCATTGGGTGTGACGCGAATGCCCACCACATTGTATGGGGAAGCAGTGACACCAACAGATGAGGTACCTTTTTGACTATTTAGTTAAAAATAACATAGACATAGCTAATATAGGGAATGAACCAACATTCTGCAACGCCATTCGCCAAGAGGTGCTGGATTTAATATCCATCAGCCCAAATATGGCGGATGACATCGCAAACTCGCATGTCTCAAACCAGGCCTCAATGTCGGACCATAACCATATCAGGTTCGATATTAGGGCTTCCTCTATGCAAAGGGTGGAAATAAGAGTTCCAAGTCTCACTGATTGGAATTCCTACAGGGAATACATCAGAATGGGTCTACAGGAGCTCAAAAACGGTCAAATTGAGAGCCGCATGGATCTAGACCGTATCTCCTCCCATATGCATAGACTGATCATCTACTCCTAAGAACAAAGTTGTCCTGTTAAACAATGGGAAAAAATGCGAGCTGTGCCCTGGTGGAACAGTGAACTAGATAGATTAAGAGCCAATTCTAGAAGGCTCTTCAACAAGGCAAGAACAACAGGTGCTTGGAATGAATACAAGCGCGCCTTGACTGAGTACAATAAAGAGCTGGGGAAATCCAAGAGAAGAACTTGGAGAAATCTCTGCAAGGGTATTGATAATCGACCCACGAGTGCAAGACTTCAAAAAGTTCTCTCTAAGGATCACACCAATAGTATCGGCCTTCTACAGAAAGTCGATGGCTACACGAGTAGCCGGGAAGAAACAGTAAGTTTGTTACTACAAACTCATTTTTTCGATTCGAGAGTTATGCAAGATGACGACGGAATCCCTGAAGAGCTAAGACCTCAATGCAGACCCTCCAATGGGATTAAAAGTCTCTCTGGCAGAATCTTCACTCCAAGGAAAGTTAAATGGGCCGTCAACTCCTTGAAGCCATTCAAATCGCCTGGAGCTGATGGCATCTTTCCAGCCCTAATTCAACAAGGGCTAGAAGAGATACTCATAAATCTCATTAAGATCTTTAGAGCAAGTTATACACTAGGATATATACCAAGGAAGTTAAGGTAACATTTATACCTAAAGTGGGAGGGCGTTGCCCGTTTACCCAAATCCTACCGTCTTATCAGTCTAACTTCGTGTCTCCTCAAAACAAAAGAGAAAGTGTTAGACACCTATATTCGGAGCAGTACACTCAAGCGATCACCGCGGCACCCAAATCAACATACTTACCAAGCAGAAAAGTCTACCAAAACTGCCTCACATAGTCCTGTCCTAGGACTAGGCAGTAGAGGATAAGGAGAGTGCCCTATGTGCATTCCTAAACATCAAAGGAGCATTTGACAGTACCTCCTTTGAAGCCATTGAGAATGCAGGTACCAAAAAAGAAATTGAACCTTCCTTGATAAAATGCATAAAAGCTATGCTTGAAAGCCGAAGAATCACAGCCAACCTGGGGACGACTCTATGACAGTAGTGGCTGCCAAGGGATGTCCCCAAGGTGGGCTCCTGTCCCCTCTACTATTGCCCTTGTTGTAGATGACCTCCAACAGAAGCTAACCAACTCCTGCTATGACAATCAGGGATATGCGGATGACCTGGTCATTACAATTAGGGACAACCATGATCAGATAATCTCTGATTTATTGCAAAATGCCCTAACCATAGTTTGCAGCTGGTGCCAAATAATGCGACTTGGAGGAAATCCTGGTAAGACAACAGTTGTTCCCTTCCAGAGAAAAAGGAAGCTTTACCTACAAGCACCATCTCTTGAGGTAACAGTAGTGGAATTCTCAAAGGATGTGAAATATCTAGGTATAACCCTGGATAACAGACTAACCTGGAACACTCACTTAAAAAGAGTACTGGATAAAACTACAATGGAAACATGGACCGCAGGCAAAACTTGGGGTCTTAAACCTAAAATGACTCTGTAGTCATACACATCAATTATAAGACCCATGGTCACATACGCCTCACTCGTTTGGTGGCCAAAAACAAAACAAAAGAAAGCTCAAGCTAGTTTGCAAAAATTACAACGGCTTGCATGTCTAGGAGTAACCGGTGCCATGCGTACCTGCGCAACTGCGGCCCTAGAGGCTATGTTGGACCTGCTACCCTTACAATTGAATGTTCGAGAGCAGGCCATACTTAGTGCAATTAGCCTACAAAGTGCAAACCTCCTAAGTATAACTAATCTGGTTGGCCACCTAAAAGTCCTCCAGGATTTCATAGAGGACCTGATGGCTAACCCAATTTCAGACGTTATGCCGAAACGCCATAACTTTGAAACACCATTTAAGGTGATCGTGGGGAACCGTCAACAGTGGCACACTGGGGACCTACCATTTGAAAAAGGATCTCTTAAATGGTACACAGATGGGTACAAATTGGAAGGTAAAGCAGGTGTGGGTATATGTGGATCAAGGTGCCATCTCGCAAAGGCACTGGGGAACCAACCATTTTTCAGGCAGAAATACACGCCATAGAACTCTGCGCTCGCGAAATAATGCACAAAAATATGCGTGGAGCAAAAATATACATAATATCAGACAGCCAAGCAGCACTTTAAGCGTTAAACTCGTTTACCTTTGAGTCAAAGCTGGTTTGGGATTGTCTTACTGTCTTGAAGCAACTGGTCGAGACAAATAAGGTGACACTGATCTGGGTACAAGGACATGAAAGCATTATGAAACGAGATTGCAGACCGCCTTGCAAAGGAAGGAGCCAAATCTCCGTTTATTGGCCCTGAGTCTGTCTTTGGACACCCAAAAAGTCACGTCTCTGCCTCAGATCAGGCTATGGGAGGTCAAAGCTGAGAAGGAATATTGGGAAAATACCCCGGGGCTGAGACAAGCGAAGAAGTTTATAAAGTACTCGTAACAGAGGACAAAAGAATTCCTAACACTCAGCAGGAAGGAACTAAGGCTCATAACGGGCCTACTTACTGGGCATTTCCCACTTAGATACCATCTTAAGAAGATGGGTAAAATCAATGATGAGACATATCGGTTCTGTATGGGAAGACGATGAATCCCCTGAACATGTCCTATGTGACTATGAAGCTCTGTGTCGTATAAGGCTAATACGTCTAGGAAAGGCATTTCTACTGCCAGAGGATGTCGAAAAAATGGCCCTAAAGAATATTATAAGCTTCATCAAAGACCTTAAGTTCGAATGAGCGCCCTAGGGCATCCAGGGATAATATCACAATAGGTACATCACGAACACAAGAACATAGCAACAGCTCTATACTTCATCTGCATAGGCAGGTACCTACATCAAGAAGCCGCCAAATTACTAGTCGAAGACAGTGGTTGTCTAGCAGCACCCATCCTTCTAACCTAGGTAGAAGCTCAAGCAGTGGTTAGTTATTCAAACAAGAAGCACTGGCCATCAATTCATTGCAGCAGCAATAGAAGCCGTTCATTCCAGCAGTAGCTTCTCATGCAGTCAAGCAAGCAGTGGTTAGTTATTCAAACAAGAAGCACTGGCCATCAATTCATTGCAGCAGCAATAGAAGCCATTCATTCCAGCAGTAGCTACTCATTCAGTCAAGCAAGCAGTGGCTAGTTATTCAAACAAGAAGTACTGGCCATCGATTAATTGCAGCAGCAATATCAACCATTCATTCCAGCAGTAGCTTCTCATTCAGTCAAGCAAACAATGGCTAGTTATTCAAACAAGAAGCACTGGCCATCAATTAATTGCAGCAGCAATAGCAACCATTCATTCCAGCAGTAGCTACTCACTCAGTCAATCAGCAGTGGCTAACTATTCAATTTAAGCAGCAGTGGCCAGCCATTCAAGCAGGAGTGTTTACAAAGTAACACCACAAGCAACAACTGTACATCAGCATTATTCGCTGATAAGAATATTCGAAAGGTCCACGAAGCTACAATGGCCGACTTCAAAAGGCTGACAACCATCCAAACAGATATTGGTAAGGAAATAACCCCAATTATGTGAAAATTCCAGGAAGGAAAGAAGTGAGTGCAGAACACTTGAGGGTACCAAGAGCTACCTAGAAAGGCCTAAAAATTCATGGGCCAAATTTGAGGAAACACATGAGCAACTAGAGGAAAAGAGGGAAAGCAACAGGGACCATCCTTACTTCGCTCAAAATTATTATGAACAAGTCTACAAGGAATATAAAGAGCTTATGTTAAAGATAGAGGAACGTACGTCGCAAATCATAAACGGACCAATAGTCTCAACCCACAAACAGAGTGAAGGTACACATACAGCAGACCAATCTGAATCGATTAAAGATAATCTCGAGCAACTCAAGCTAAACGACCAACTATTGGGCACAATCTCAGCATTAGATCGAGTCATTGATACAATCGAGAAAGAAATGACAAGCCCACAATCAAGGCCATACTACATCCAAAAACTTAAATTTGCCAACCAGTATTGGGAGAAAATATCATTGCTCCATGGACAAATCATGGCAGATGTTAGCGATAAACCTTGCGACGTAAGAGCATATTCCATAATTTCCAGACAATCGCCATAAAATTGCAGGATAGGCTGGAAGAGCAAAGCACTTCTCTCGGCGGGTAACAGCAATATAAAGCTTCCAAAAATTACCCTTCCTACATTTGATGGAAGTTACACCAAGTGGACTCAATTCAAAGAATTGTTTACGCAACTAATACATAACCGACCATTGAGTGGAGCAGAAAAATGTTCTACCTAAAGGCAAACCTAATAGCTGAGCCCAATCAACAAATAAAATATCTTCCAGCTACAGAAGACAACTATGCTATGGCATGGAAAAATCCTCGTAGAGCGCTACGACAATACAAGAACTGTCGTAACGGCACTTCTGAATGACCTGTTAAGCCAGCCATGTCTCACCACAGACACGACTTCAGCAATCAAGAGGCTACGTGACTGCACCAAAGAATGTCTATTAGAACTCGAGAAACTGCGCATTCATATTAACGATTGGAGTCCTATATTGCTGCCCCTACTATTACAGAAGATAGATAAAGATTCGAGGAGACTTTATGAACAATCGCTGAAGTCTCCTCGAGAGCTGCAAGATATAAGCGACTTCTTAAATTTCTTAGACCCAAGATTTCAAATGTTAGAAGCAGTTCACACGAGGGAAGAACGCAAGAAAGACATCCACATTTACAGCTTCAGCTCAAGCACCTCAGTGTCCTGTTTGCAAAGCAGAACACAAAATCTACAAGTGCACCAAGTTCCTCTACTTGCCCTTAGAGAATCAAATTCGACTTGTCAGACAATTACACTTATGTCCAAACTGTCTGAGAGTGCGTCACAAGGCTAGAGAATGCTCATCGAGCAGCTGCAGGAAATGTAACAAAAATCATAATACATTAATTCATGATCCGGAATTAGAAAGGGCCAAGTCTGCACCACGACATGCCAATATCACCACCACTGCCACCTCAAATGACTCACGCAGGTCAACCTTACCACACGGAAGGAAACCTGTCAGCAACGTTCAACCCAATGAAATAACGCAGAGTACTATGCAATCAGTATCCAGTGCAACAAACATGAGTCAAATGTCTACAAAAGGGTCCCAAGTTATGCTAGCAACCGCTGTTATAAGAGTGAGCACCGCTTCAGGGATTCTTATGAACTGCAGAGTGCTGTTAGGCTCAGGCTCGCAGCTTCACTTCGTTTGTGAACGATTATTACAAACGCTAGGTCTGCAACGCCGTCGAATTTCTCTACCCATAAGTGGAATTGGAGGTCTCGAAACAAACGCACGGTACGAGACTAACCTCACAATTCATTCGAGGCAAAATGACTTTTCTACTGACATAAACGCAGTGATTTTAAAAACTATCACGGAACAACAACCTTCAATGAACATCAAAACAACTAGCTGGAATATTCCCAACAATATACAATTAGCAGACCTTGCATTCGACAAACCTCAGTCCATTGATATGTTGTTGGGGGCAGAGCTATTTCTTCAGTTACTGGAAGAGGGGCAAATCAGACTACATAATGACTTGCCGTTGCTCCAAAATTCTAGGTTTGGATGAATACTTTCGGGAAGAATACAAGAAGAAACAAGAAGCAAGCAGAGTTGCTATATCGCAACTCAACCTTCAGTCACAACATTGGAAAGGAAGCTCCAACAATTTTGGGAAAGAAGCTTAAACCAGTTAGCCCTGGCTGAATACGACCCAGCTCCAGAAGCAGCAAAGTTCAATCTTGGAAGCACCTACGTAGACGACATCTTGACAGGATCTAATTCAACACAAGAGTTAATAAACCTTAAGGACGATCTAATACGACTACTACGATCTGGAGGCTTGGAATTAAGAAAATTCAGCACCAATCACACCGAGATATTGCAAACTGTACCAGAAGATCACAAAGAGAAAATGATTCTCATCAATGAAACTGAGGTAACTAAGGCACTAGGATTAGTCTGGGAGCCAAACAGAGATACGTTTCAATATCACATCGCAGAATATCAGCCAGATAAACTAACCAAGCGCACAGTATTGTCCGACATAGCTCGTATTTTCGACCCTCTTGGATTGATAGGACCCGTCACAGTACTAGGGAAGCTATTTGTGCAAGAATTATTTAAGGACAAATGCACCTGGGATGAAGAATTGCCCGCAAAATATAAAGAGAAGTGGCTCAAATTGAAGAAACGATTATCTGAACTAAAAACCTTAAAAATTCCTCGACATGTAATATTGTCCAAACCAATTGATGTGCAACTTCACGCATTTTCTGACAGCAGCGAATACGCATATGGAGCCTGCTGTTACCTCAGATCATCAGATCATCACGGCCAAATTAGGGTTAGGCTCTTGTGTGCAAAATCAAGGATAGCACCACTGAAGACCGTGACACTTGCTAGATTGGAACTCTGTGCAGCACTACTGATGGCAGAACTAGCTGAAAGAGTGTGTCAGTGTTTATCAGTCAAATTATCAAAAATCATTTATTACACTGACTCCACTATTGTACTCTCATGGATCTCCTCGCCGTCATACACATGGACTACGTTTGTGGAAAATCGGGTGGAGAAAATACAACAACTGACTCAAACGAACCAGTGGAGGCACATAGATGGAGTTCAAAATCCTGCCGACATCATTTCTCGAGGCATGCTGCCTGATGCCCTAGTGCAGATAGAGCTATGGTTTAAAGGACCAGCATTTTTAGCCAATCCCGAAGTTAATTGGCCCAAACCTTCATTCAAATTGCTTTACAGGGTTCCAGAGACAAAACCGAAGAAATCGGTACTATCTACAGGAATAAAGGAGCATGAATACACCGATATGCTACAATTAGTGAACCATTAAAACTCATTTCTAAAGATGCAAAGAATATTTGCCTACTGTATCAGGTTTACACAGAATTGTAAAACATCAAAGGGGTCTAGGAAACGGGAGAACTTTCAATCACAGAGTTGGATAAGGCTTTAAGCGGAGTTACCAATAATGTACAGAGATCTGCACTTTACCGTCAATATTTGGAGTTGAAGAAAAATAAAGCATTAGATCCGTGTAACCCCATTCAACACTTGACTCCATACCTAGACCAAAATACCCAGATCATCAAAGTAGGAGGTCGACTAAAACACTCTGATCTTGCGCAAGAAGCAAAAAACCAAATACTGTTGCCCAAGGGACACAAGTTTAATGAGTTGTTGTTCGATCATTTGCATAAACAACACATGCATGCGGCTCCTCAAACATTAATCGCAATTGCAAGACAACGATACTGGGTCATAGACGCCAGAAGACTTGCCCAGAAAACGGTTCACAAGTCCATAAGATGCTTTCGGTGTAAGCCAAAGGTTCTAGGACAAATAATGGGAGATCTACCAAAGGAATGAGTGAGGACCTCAACAGCGTTTCACACCACAGGCGTCGATTTTTGTGGTCCTATAATGATTCACTTCAAGGTACGCGGAAAATCCCCGACAAAGGCTTACATTGCCGTGTTTGTTTGTTTCACTAGAAAGGCAGTCCACATGGAGCTAGTTAGCGATCTCAGCTCTGAAGCCTTCCTCAATACCCTAAAGAGATTCATAGCTCGAAGAGGTTTATCCGCCACTATCTTCTGTGATAACGCAACAAACTTTTTAGGTGCAAGAACACAATTAAAGGAATTAAAAGACATGTTCACTTCACAAAAATTGCAGTCATCGCTGTCGCAGCTATGTGCCCAGAGCCATATTGAGTGGAAGCCGATTCCTCCACGATCACCTCACTTCGGGGGTTTCTGGGAAGCGGCAGTGAAATCTGAAAAAAATCACTTAACCCGCCAAGTAGGAAATGCAAATCTAACTTACGAGGAACTCCACACTATCATCGTGCAAATCGAAGCCATTCTTAATTCCAGGCCATTAACACCCATGTCAGCAGACCCTAACGATTTTGAAGAGCTAACACCAGGGCATTTCTTGACATGCAAACCACTGACAACATTTGCTGAAACAGACATCAATCAGCGACCAGAAATTCAACAAATTGACGAGATATAGGCAAATACAACACATCCAGCAAACATTTTGGCATCGATGGTCAGCAGAATACCTTCAAGAACTTCAGACACGAAATGAATGGAAGGGAGCAAACCGAACCTGAAACCAGTAACTCTAGTGTTAATGAGGGATAAGAACCTACCACCATTAAAATGGCCCTTAGGCAGAGTGATATAAACTTTCGATGGCACGGACAATGTTACAAGAGTCGTGAATGTTAAAACAGCCTCCGTAGTTCTTAAAAGATCGATTCACAACCTTTGTCCCTTACCAGAAGCAGAACATTATTCCGAATGCAGCAACATTGAAGAAAGAGGCTCAAATTCTCCAACAGATAAATCAACCGAATCAACAACATGTCTCTTGAGCTCCAAACAAAGCTTTGCCAAGCCCTCAAGAGACTTCGACAGCAAGCAAGCTCCAAAGAGATCAAAGCGACCTTATCATCCCCTCCGAGGAAGATTTTTGCCAATCAATTCCAATTGGGCAAACTCAGACTTTGTGAAGAGGAAAAGGACAACTGAAGTTGTCGAAACGTCAGATGATAATACTAAGCATAGCACGAGTCCAGTCAAAACAGCCACTAGTCTAAAGCTGCTGATGTTGACTTCACTCATCCTTCCCGTACTAGGGCATTCTATGAAAGAACCTGTGAAGGCAGACCCATTCACTAGTCACCCAGGCATGTTTTTCGAAAAAATAGAACAAGCACAATTAATGAATAGTGAATGGAATCTAATAACCTATTATAACCTCGACAACTATTGGAATGAGTTAAAAGGGATCAGGGAATGTATAGGTGAAATAGGCAACCTCTGTAATACTACAACCATTCGAAGAAAGCATTGCTTGGAAATACTTTCCAATTTCAACATCAGCTTACGCACATCGATGAATCCAATGAGATCCTACATAAACGAAGCAGTGAACGCAGAAGAAGGGCACCCTTTGAAATAGTAAGAAGTTTCGCAAACACACTTTTAGGAATTCTCGAAGCATATTGAAAAGGAAATTGAAAGGTCTCGTACGAATGAAAACCACTTACTTTACTTATTAAGAAACCAAACATCTATACTGGAATCCACAACCAACATCCTAAAGCGGAAGGAAGGAGCAATCCAACGTCAATTTAAGGCGATACAAGACCACATTTAGGCATATAGCAGCTGCATAGATAACCTACAACATGAGAAGGAAGAAACGCAAGCCTTTACTGCACTTTCCCTGCTGACCAGCTTAGTTCTACAAAACTATCAGCGAATGCAAGAAGCTTTACTAAGCGTTCTCATAGATCTTCACCACAGTAAGATCAGCCCCTTGCTCATTACTCCATCACAGCTACGGGAACAACTTACAATAATAAAGCAACGCCTTCCATCTACTTTATCCATACCGGGAAATAGCCCGGATGACGGATTATTGGTCTACAATATAATGTCAGCCACAACTAGGGTAACGGTGTCATATATACTGTTAGATATCAGGATACTGTTACAACACAACGAATATTTGCAACTATTTAAGTTAATTCCGGTTCCAATTTCACATGAAAACGGATTTCTCCTAATCAAACCTTCGTCGGAATATCTAATTGGAAGCTTGCCCAGAGATAGATATTATCCCCTCACGCAAAGTGAATTGGATAGCTGCGAACAGCTAAACGAGGAGAAATACTTATGCCGCCAGAATCATCCGATTTTTAACTTAAAAGTCAACATAAGCCAATGTGAGATGAGCTTGTTAAATCATCAAAAATCACTATCACATTGTCAACTGCGATCCTCCAATCGATCGAGCGTGTGGACACAACTTCACACTCCCAACAATTGGTTGTACTGCATGTATTCAGAGACGACATTCAATATCGTGTGTGGAACACAAGTGTTGCAAATTACACTCAAAGGAAGCGGTGTTCTACAGCTCCGACCAGACTGCTCAATAAAACAATCATCCATGACGATTAATGGTCATGGCCGCTATCTGAGTAAGGTAGTTTCATCATTCATTTCACAAATGAACCTAAGCGATTTCTCAAGAAGCCACAAAGACACGCCAGAAAAACATGCCACTCCAGAGCTTGATCTGGATTCCAGTTACTGCGAATTCGATGTCCAGATTAACCAAATACAAGACCTGAAGGAAAGGGAAATTTTTCAACAAGGAGCAACACTACATGACGTTCATCATTACACCATCAGTTACGTTCTTCTATGCGCACTACTTGCAGGATGCAGCTACTATACCTATTTGAGATGCAAGCATTCCCGAAATCAGTTGTCCACATCTCCTCCAATACCAGCAGCACGCTCCCATATGACGATCAACGAAGACTTTGTGTTGCATAGCAAACCAAGGGGGCAGGATGAACAGTTACCTACGAATTAGATTAACGTACATATATACATGCATACCTACAGAAAGAAAATAATTCATTTCTCATAGTAAGGCTGGCATAGGCGTCTGGGGGAATACTTTTCATGCGCAAGTAATCAAATATCACTGGGAAATGCAAGCTTGCAAATTCTTACGTGAAATTGCCGCTTGCAGTTCTCATGAGAAAGATTATTTTCCCAGCAAATTTTTATTAAAATTTTTATATAAATTGACGAGTTTTGGGGAATAAATGTTCATTATTTTTAAAGCATCAAAGGAGTCTTTTTAATTATTATACAATAATAATAATAAAATGTTGCATCTTAATGGGAATGACTCATCAGCCAAGAAAAAATAACCATGTATTTAGCCGGATAAACTCAATCCACTATAAGATGAAGATCCCACTATTCCATTATCTATGAGGAAACCATTTAGAAAATTTCTTTTCCCAAAGTATTCTAAACAAAAAACAATTATCTATATACACAGGTAAATACTGAGGGGCGAGGGTTAATCAAAATAGAAATTATTGCAATCAATAAAATATAAACTATTCCAAAATATACTTCACCTAATAATACTCATGTCACTCAAAAATGTCCCCATAGGTCACATTTAGTAACATGAAAAGATAAAATCGTTTGTATATAGATTTAAATCAATTCCAAAATACACACATCATGTCCGAAAAGTCCCAATGATTCGAGATAGCAATTCCCTGAAGGACACCACATACTCAATAATATTCTAGAGCAACGACGACATCACGAATGTGATGGGGCCTTGGGGCGTGAAAATACCAATCAAGTTGGAATGTTAATTGCAAATGCCTTTGGAAGTAATATACGAAGGTTCCTTTATCCCACCACTGTTGTCTGAGATGATAGATAACGAATGATTGAGCACACCAGGAGTTATAATATGTTCAAACCGAAGAATATATGTATTAACGTTCCATTGAAATTAAAATAATTTTATAACGAAAGTGTGCAAACCGCAGCGAGGCAATATTACCAAGCAAATACACAAGGTATTTTTTTATTTGAAATATCTAGGTATATGTACTTGTGACTAGTTAAGTGTTATAATCGTATAGAAATGGTCACTAGAAGCATGAAAGTATTCAGATGTTTATGCATTCTCGGAATTGGGTAGTTCGATAGTTGGCTTAATAGTAACAACAATGTCAATGTACATCACCTAACATTGTAAAAGACTAACGCTGAATAAACTTGCATTTTGTTACCTCATTTCACTTTCCACCGAAGCAGAAAGTTGCGATAGAAGCTAAATTTGTATTGTTATGGATTTAGACATATGTAAGTGACTAAGTGCGGAATGTGTTGTTGGGTGATGAAAAAGGAAAACATGTGCTAAGACTCACCATAAACAGAAAATATTCGTTGTAGGAAAAACGAACGAAGCGCGTTCAGTCCTCAAGGGACCATACACCACTTCCTGAGAGGTTCTCGTGCGGTTCAGATGGTGGTGATCCTCTTCGTGCTATCCCCAGCCTCCAATGTCGCTCCAGGGGCTGGATTTGGTCAGAAAAAGATGCCAATGACTCCGTGACTTTTTTCCGAAAATGCGATTCGTACACCATGACTTCATCCATAAAAAGTGACATTTAGCATTAAAATATGACTTATTTTCGAAATGCCGCTTCCTAAACAATTGGGTGACATGACAAATGACTTTTTTTCCTGACAATTCTTCCAACCAAAGTCACACCGTGATTTTTATCATATTCAAGTGATAGGTGCAAAGATGTCAAGTAAGTATAAAAAAATAAACATTTGTATTTATTACATTATCATATATAATTTTATTAACAAAATAACCTCAATCTTAGCACCAAACCACATCTATGGGAAGTACCTGACCTTATCGCAAAAGGACAGTTTACTTTCGTTACTGGAGAGCAATTCAACAGTAGCGAGGAAACAGTAAGTTTTTTTTTTTTAATACCTAACGAATAACTAACGTGAATATTTCAATCAGATTTGCATCAGTAGATGGGAAAATCAAGTTGAAAGAGGGCTGCGGAAGAGATAGCCTAGTACCTGAATGCGTTAGGTGGGACAAAAAAAACGGCGATCAATGGCGAAAGTGCTGGGACGACATAAAGTAAGTTAACAGTTAACATAAATTATAAATTACTACTTGAAAATATGTGTATTTATAGAGCAAGAGTCAAGCAGAAATCAACAAGCATAAAAAAAATCCTAAATGAAACTGGAATGGAGATAAGCAAAGAAAGGAAATATTGGATTTGGTGAAGAGGTATGTACAATGATTAAATAAAAACAATTTTTTTGTGAACCGAAGCATTTACCTAATTCTACAATTACAGGCCGTAGATATTACCGATGTGATTGCACCGTTCATCACCATCATCACGGTGCAGCACTCCAGCCAGACTAAATCAAAAAGAAAAACGAAAGCGATGACCTGCTCCTACGGAAGCCCTATCGTCAAACGAATACACATATATGGAGGAGTGCTTAAAAATAAAGCGTCAGAGGTTGGCACTGGCACAAAGAAAAGTGGAGCTACTCGAAGAAGATATTAAGTTGAAGAAGGAGTTAATAGCAGTGCTTCAATCGCGGTTCAGCCCACTAGTCGATTGTAATTTAAATGAGTCGACATATCAAATCGAGGAATCATTATAAAAATGATATATGAATGAACGCGTAATCCCTTTTTTGTTTAAATTAGGATAAAATCGTTATTTATGTTGTGTCATGGCAGTTCACGGCACTTCAAGGCATGTCAAAAGGCAATAGCATAATTAACTAAATTTTCAAGTATCGTCATCTGCCATTTTGTCGGGAAAACGTGGATCCCTTTCGAAAATTTCTTCAGATTTATTTTATTTTGAAGGTCCTGCGTCAAAAGAATCCTGCTCCGCTTAGTTCGGTTCCAAAAAATATTTTTTCCAAAAGACATGACAAGATAGATACCTACATAAAGATTAAAAAACTTTGGCTAAATTTTTGAGTTGATTTTGACGGGAGATGACTCAAAAGAAGCGGAAGGAGTCATGGATCATAAATGCAAAATATTCTCGAAAAGGAGTCTCACTGTTTCCGAAAGAAAGGCAAACGGCGACAGTTTAATTTACTAAGAATATCCCAGACCAAGATGCTGCCTCTCTCTTGGCCGCTGGCCGGTCTTCTACTTGAATTGTACCTGAATTGTACATGAATTGTACCAGTCTTCTACTTGGGCACATCTGGGCAATGCAGGCCAATCAAGGGCAAGTCGAAAGGCATGTCAGAGCAAGTCAGAGCAGTTCACGGCACTTCAAGGCATGTCAAAAGGCGATAGCATAATTAACTAAATTTTCAAGTATAGTCTTCTGGAATTTTGTCGGGAAAACGTGGATCCCTTTCGAAAATTTCTTCAGATTTATTTTATTTTGAAGGTCCTGCGTCAAAAGAATCCTGCTCCGCTTAGTTCAGTGCCAAAAAATAATTTTTCCAAAAGACATGACAAGATAGATACCTACATAAAGATTAAAAAACTTTGGCTAAATTTTTGAATTGATTTTGACGGGAGATGACTCAAAAGAAGCGGAAGGAGTCATGGATAATATGGATATATGGATATATGAATACTTTTTAATTCAATGAATTAAACAGTTTTCTTTATACACTCTTCTTTTTTCGTAGATAACATATTTTAATTCGCGCACTTATTTTTACTTAACACAGATGGAAAAAAAATATTTATAATATCATTTCTAACCCTTCTCCCCTCATGTAAGAGTTGTGCTGAATCTGTTGAAATACCATTGCCATCCTCGGTTGCATTTTCTCGCAAGTCGGTGTACTCTTCTATTTCTTCTTCAGAGGGAAGAGGATATCCACGCATAATCATTATATTATGCAAGGCCGCACAAACATTAATTATAGAAGCAGCTTTTTCTGGAGAATACATTAATAATCTTTGACCACAAATGCATTTAGATCTGCTTTTTAAGACTCTAAGGCCTCTTTCTACACCACTGCGAGCCTTTTTGTGAACAGAATTGTACATTTCTTCCATGTGGTTACTTGGATCCGCTATGGGAGTCATTAGGAAAAGCTGCAAAGCGTAGCCACTGTCACCAGTAAAATGTATGTTTTTGTTGCAGTAACTTATATTCTATTTAATTAATAAGGTGCCAACCTAAAAGCCAATATCCTCGCTGTCCAGATGAGTATTCGCGTAGCAATTTCATTTTCAGAATTGAATTATTCCATATATAGGAATCGTGAGCAGATCCACCATGTTTGGCATTAACAGTTATTATTTTGAGGTCGAAATCAAATATCTAGAAAAATATCTGTATAGATATACAGCTTGTTAAAGTATTAAAGCAAAACATAGTACCTATAAAACATTTTTGGTATGAGCAGACTTTCGTACAGCATAGTACACTTGCTCAATCTCAATAGCAGGCCTTTTTATATAAATATGTGTTCCATCGATTAAGCCTATAACTCCCTGAATGCCAAATTTCTGGAAAAATCTAAGAAAACTTATTTTTCAATACTTATTTTAATTTTATATTTATATTTTATATACTTCTGCTTAATGTTGTTCCGCTCTTCTTCGGAAATTGTAAATTTGATAACATCATGTGCGATTGCACTATTAGTAACCCCACAAACTTCTTCTACGCATCTAGAAACAAAAGTCTGCGACATGGCTAACAGAAAATCTCGCCCTACTGACAGTTGATAAGACCCTATTAGATATTAAATAATTTTCTTGTAAAGCTTTCAAAGTTTGCTATAGATGCCTATTGGCAGGGAATGGTATGTCCCACGATTTTACATAAACGGCGTTATTCTGTTTATAAACTCCCAACAAATACATTTTGAAAACCTAAAGAGTTTTATAAACTCCGCTTCCGTTGTGCTATTGAATGGATCGCTCGATAATCGCAGTTGAAGTCTTAAAATTCTCATTCTGTAAAAATTAAAGTTATTATACGATTTCAGCAATTATTTTACATACTTTTGCCTTCTTCTTTGGAAACGTCTTCACAATACAATGTGCTCCATTACTATGTTGTTCACATATATATTCATTCACTGCGCAATTGTCAAATTGTCACTGCTATAATTGAAGTTACATGTCATGTCACCCAACAATAAGAATTCCAATATAGCATAATGACATTGTGCTTCCTTCGAACCCATTTTATCATTGTTATTTGTCATTTTAATTTTATCAGAATCCAGAGCCAGGAGAGCGAGGGGAAAAAACAACTTTAGTAAACAATCACGTTATAAAAAAAAAATTCTTCAAGAGAAATATAAAAATGCTTGGTGTACAAACGTAAAGTTTAAATGTTTCCCCTACATGAAAGATATCCTATCATTAAATACGAAACAAAAATGAAGCTCTACTTACTCTCCAATGAAGTTAACGTTAATTATTTTCATGTGTAACTAGAAGCTAATTGTTTACATTTAACAGTCCTTTTTAAATTAGTCTACAGGTGATATTGAAGTTATCCCGAGAATTTCCTATTTGAATAACGATCTTGTCAATGTCTTCGCTTGGGACAAAGCGAATCGCGTCGAATTCAATCCATCCCAATCCGTTCCAAAACTTCTCATTAAAACAAGATCATAATTTATTCACTCCCGTTTCATTTGATGGAGCACTGATTTACTATACACCGTATTCATGCATTCTTCGCATTAATATTTCCAGTAAGTTAAACTGGACAGATCATATCTTCTCTGTTCCCAAAGAAGCATCGAAATGTCTCGGATTTGTGAAAAGGTGTAAGAAATATTTTAGCCCGTCAAATGGTGCTCCTCTACAAGTCTTATATTAGACCTAGAATGAAGTACAATTCCCATATCTGGGCCGGAGCTGCTCGCATAGCCTTGGTTTCATTGGATATTGTCCAAAAGACAGCCACCAGCCTCATTGGCGACTGGACAATTACTTGTTTTATCGACTCACTCGAGCACCGCCGCAATGTTGGATGCCTTCCGCTCCTTTATCGCTACATGCATGGTCAATGTACCGATGAGATATCTAGTCTGATCCCTTGTCGAATGATTCCTGCAACCAAATACTCGCGCCGCAAATCGCGCATATCCTGTTATCCTTAAAATTACAAATTATAGTAAAATTCCATATTTCTTATTTATTCCGAACTATGAGAATGTGGAACTGTCTACGATCTTCTGCATTTCCTCCGGCATAAAATTTGCGAAAGTTTAAAATTGGCATACATCAGCACCTCTGCTTTTTTTGCTATTCTCCAAATGTAAATATTCTCTATTTCTATTTATTTTATTTATATAGTTAGGTATTCATTGGATATAACTCTTTAAATCTGTTCTAAGGTTATTTTACCATTGTTTTTTTTTTTTTAATTAATGATGAAAAGAATAAGATTGCTTAATACATTTCGCTCAGAGCTGTGCTACTGGCATGGTTCTACAATAAACTGATTCACTTACATGATCCTCACAGACGTTTATATAAATATAAATATAAATATAAAGAGGATCACAATTGATCAATCAACTTACTACACAATCAACAATCAACTACTAACACAATTGTGGTAGATTCATTTTTTCAGACGACACGTGTAAAACCTTCCAAATCGCTCCTACAATCGTGGTAGATGATCCAATTGATATATCAGATTATAAATTAAGATTCCTAATGAAGCTTTTCTCAAAAGGAACTTGAAAGGAATCGTGATATACCATTTTTCATTTTAATTCAACTTTTGACCAATTGAATTAAACCTTGCGTCAAATAAATTAAACTTTAATTCAATAAAATGCAACTTTAAGTTAATAAAATTAAACTTTGGGCCAATAAAATTAAACTTTAAGCAAAAGAAATTCAACCTTAAGCCAAAGAAATTCAACCTTAATCAAAAGAAATTTAACCTTAAGCCAAGTAATTCAACTTTACTTCAAATAAAGCAGAATTTTAGTGAATTAAATTAAGCTGTGTAATTCAATTCAAATAAACTCTAGTCCAACTAAACTAAAATAACAATTTCTAAAATATATACAGGTTATAACTATTGCTGCTATCTACAACCAAGGCATTATTCACCACAATACTATAAACGTACAATTCAGATAAATATTGTGAATTTTTAAAGCAACTTATCGATAAAATTAATGATCGGGATGGTACTTGGTTTACTATGTACAATGCAGTCATACACTAAACCTTACAAGTAAGAGAAAATCTTCTGTCTTCCCGAGTATACCATACTCGCCAATGTTGAATTCCACCGAGAAAGCGTATTCCAAAGTTAAAATTTCAGGGAGAAAAATTCTTAATGATTCTAATATTGATTACAATCTCAATGGTATAAACTCTTCTTTTTCAGAAGACAATGGGATGGTCAGCATCACCACGGATGGATCGAATTATAAATTTTAATCAAATACTTTTTACAATGGTAAACAATCGTAGCAAATTCTTTCACGTGATGAGGAGATGAGCACTATTGAGATTTCGCTGTCCTCTCTCGATTCCTCCAGAAAGACAAAAGTGCAATTATATCAATTTCTATTTAAGAAAAATCTTACCTACTTGACATATTGCTGAGAGACATTTGTAATGGAGCTGGCTTCAAGATTTTCAGTCTCACTAAGGGCTCGTCCACATATAACAAACAGTCCGCAAACATTTGAAAAACATTTGTCAAATGTTTATCAAACACTTGTCAAACGTTTGTCAAACATTTGTCAAACTTTTGTGAAATTTTTATAAAAGTTCCAATTGAATCCAAATGTAGAACATTAGATGTTTGTTGAAGTTTGTACAGTACTACTTTTAGTTAGCTTTCAAAAGCTTTGGATAGTGAAAGTTCATTTTGCAATTTTTTTAATAATAAAGCCATAATCATGAATGAGAAATGGGACAAAATAAATATAATAAAATTTATAGAAATACTAGATTCTTGCGAAATTCGAAATTTAATCAACCAAGAATAACAATATTCGCAAGGCAGGTTACTAAATAAAAAATTGCTATAGATTTACATCTTTAATTTATTTTTTAACTAAAGGCCGATCTATGGCTTTTTTACATGTCCGTGGTGAAAATGTTTGAAGTGTCCAAGGTACATACCCCTTGCACAAAAACAAAACTGCCTGTGAAATATTTCAAGATGCGCAATTCACCACATGATACACGATTTATAATAGTACATATGTATAAAAAAATTTAACCTTAGTTAGAGTCCAACGATATAGAAAGAATAGAACGCTAACACTTTCAATTCTTTATCACTGGAAAATATTTACGTTTTTTCATGACTTTTCTTTAAAACGCAATAGCTGGTCATTTGTATGACAAACTAATTCCCAGAATAGCTTAAGTGTCATCTGTTAATTAGTTAAATCCGATAAAAGTGCGTTTATTTAGGTGGTAGCTACAGTTGGTGTGTCCAACTGTAATTTTCTATCTAAACTTTTTCTGTTCCACCAAATCCTTTTCGAAAATTTTCCTCAAATTTTGCGGCAAGTACGACGAAAGATGCACGTTGCTTCACTCGGAGAATATATGATTAAAAGTGAACATTTGGAAAACATTTTTCACAAAAAATATCTTATCACTTGTATGTGAAATGTTCGAAAAACATTTGACAAATATATGACAATTATTTATCAAACATTTGTCAACGGCCCATAAAACAAATGTTGACAAATGTTTTTTATAGCGTGGTTCAAAAGTTATACTCATTTATTCTCACGAATATTGGCGAAATATTCAACTGGCCACAACTCCTAAAGGAACGTTTCTGGGGGGGGGGGGGGGGGGGGGGGGGGGGGTATGTGGAACAATTTTTTGATCAGCTTAAGGAATCGCGTGGTATACCGGAAGGTATCTTGATCAGAATCACCCTGTATGTATGATTTGTTGTATAGAAAAAATAAATAAAAACTCTCATTCATATTAATCGAAAAAACAACAAACAAAAATTTAAATTCATATCAATAGAAAAAACAAAAAACAAAATTCAAATTCATATTAATAGGAAAACAAATAAAACACAAATTCAACTACATATTTGAAAAACAAAAATTTGTCTTTTTTTCTTATTGGAGCTCGCCGTTGCTATCTGCAGTACTCGTTGCTTGTTTTCTGTAAAAATTAATCATTAGTCTCAGAAGTATGTATGTTGAACTGGACAGATAAAATAGTAATACCTTGCTGTACATGTGGCCCGATTATAGCGATTGTGTGCCAATAAAACATCTTTCCGTAGTTCAGCCTCATATTCTTTTCTGGATAAGTTCCCGCGGAAAGATTCTAAAAAGGGAATGTTAAAATGAACGTTAGTTAATTACAATGATATTGGCGACACAAATTATAAAATAAGGGAATGCAGACATTTCCTTGCTTACTACTGCGCTAAAATAAATACTGAAATACGTAGTGCAAGGTAATAAAAGATAGTAAACTCATAAGACTCGAAAGTGCATTAGTAAGATCAAAGTAGTCCTCCGCCTGCACCCTAGTTATATAGAAATGCATGTAATCACCTTTTTTCCTAGAAAATATGCTGTTGTACTTTCGTGCAGGAATACGACACGCATGATAATTGCAAACGTAAAGAAATATTTTTATTGGAATGCGGCTAATATATATATGTCCATTATACATATCATAAACAAATTTGTTTATATTAGCAACATACTATCTATAAAAATATGAAAAATTACTTACGAATGATTAAAAAAACACTTAAACTTAAAAGCACTTCACTTTAAATTGCACTTGACCCTTCGTCGTTTCGCTTTTGACAAAGGAATGAAGAATGATAAAATTCAGTACCACGGCGCACAGCAAAAGCCAAAGGAAATAAATATCTAGGGCAACGCCATAGTTATCTCCCTTTCACTCGTACATTAGATACACTAGACCTACAAATCAGTATGCATTCCAATTTATTGATGAGCTGATAGATGAGTTAGCGAAGAAACTCATCGAGGTGCTCAGTAAGAAAGTTAGTTGTTGTTACGACCATATAATTTACTCTCACACTGTCGTACTTGACATAAAAGTTGTGTTAGTAACAAGACCCCCGACCCGCACCATCACTAAAATTTTGTAAACTGATGAGCGTTGGCTACCAGGGATACTTCTGCCAATTTAGTTATTTTCATTACTGCTACCATGCTTATACGTGTAGCACAAAACTTCTATTTTACTAATCGTGGATTTTTTTTCCTTTTCAGAAATGAGGAGAACAAACACTGTGACGACATTTCTCCCCTTTTCTTGTAACTGACTGAACTCACTGAATTATATTGAATTATAATATTAGGCTAGGTTAATCTTAAGTATTGAATTATTTTACATAGGCTAAGATTGCGTTAAAATTGAATTTGTGATAATAGTTTTTAAGCAATGTATTGAATTAACATTTTTATATTTTAATTTATAAAGTTGAGTTATCCTTTCACAAACGGCACCCCCCTCTAGCTTGAGCACAGATCTCACATTGGTCCTTCAGAGCCGGATAGCTCAGATATTCAAATATAAAATTGAGAAACATATTGCTTATCACATCACAGTGAGAAAAACTAAGCCTCTCCATTCAAAATGCCTACAGATGACGAATGCAGTATATCTGACGCCGGGGACGAAACCATTAGCTCAGTATTAGAGTTGGTTGAGTCCCAAAAAGTGGTCAAAGAGTTAATGGAAGACCTATTTAAAAGGCATCAAAGAGAAGGCAGAAAAAAGACTGTCAAATCGACAGAGAAACGTTTACAAATGTTTACAGAATATTGGAAAGAATTCCAAATGCGGCATAGGGTAATTCAAAAGAGAGGACAAAGGAAGATCGCAAATTAGAATATTTCACGAAAGAGACATTTAGTGATGTACAGCAGTATTATTTTTAAAAAGCAGCAAGCATGGAAGAGGATATAGACAGACTATCACCAACGCCTGTCAACAATCCTCCTCAGACTCAGACATCACATGCTAGCACAAATTCATGTAATAATAAAAGACTCCCCAGAATTAAACTTCCCACCTTCAATGGAGAATTTCATTCCACGAGTTATTTAATTCGGTTACACATAGCAACAATAATTTAAGAGACGAAGACAAATCTAATAGGAGAGGCTGACAAATTGCTCAGACATTACGAAGTATGCGATGCAAACTACCGACCAGCTTGGCAGCTCCTAAAAGAACGCTATTCAAATAAGCGAATATTAGTTAACGTACAATTAAAGAAATTATTATCTCTCTCACAAATACACCATGACACCGCCGATAATATTAAAAGACTGCTAGACAACGTAACCGAAGCGTTATTACTATTATAAAACTTAGAAGTAGAAACAAAGAAATGGGATCCAATAATCATATATTTGACAGTACAAAACTACACCCAGACACACACCAATTATGGGAGTAAAGTTTACAAAGTAGCACAGACCTAACTGAACTAAAAACTTTAACCAAATTTCTAGAGTCTCGCTTCCGAACTCTAGAAATGATTGGAAGCAAAATTACGTCATCCAATATTACACAGAGAAAACCATTCTCACCCAAACCTACATATGGTCTCTTGAACAGAAATAAGAGTTCAGCACCAAATCACCCACCTACCAAAAAGGCCTCTTGCAGCCATTGCAAGGGTGACCATATCATATTCCACTGTACAACATTTAGAAATATGAATACCCGAAAACGACATGATATTGCTTCCCAATCAGATAACCTCAACCAAAAAAAGTGTTATCATTGTCAGAAAAATCATAACAAATTGCTCCAATATGAGCAAAACGATTCGGTGGCAGAATCACTTAATCAATCCTCCCACAATTCCGATATGGAAGCTGAATTAAGCACACTCACCTATGGAAATGATGGACAACAAGTTCAAAGTTTTCTAACCACAAACATGTAAAGAGCTCTTCTCTCTACAACTCTAATTAACGTCACTGCACCATCCGGACTCACGATGACATTCCGAGCGCTAATAGACTCAGGGTCACAAGGGTCGATCATGACAGAAAAGGCCTTTAAGCTACTACGACTTAAAGGATCTCCAACCACCCAAGAATTAATTGGACTTGGTACAACTCCCACCAATACAGCTGTACAACAAGCTACAGTCACAATTAATTCTTTACACACCAATTTTAAAGTAGCAAGCAACATTAGAAAAATCACAGATATATTGAAGTGTCAAACTGGAGACACATTCACAACCTCCCGCTAGCAGCTCCTACTTTCTCAATTCCAGGAGAAATCGATATTCTCATTTGAGCAGAAGTCTACGCCACCATTAATAAAAATGGTATAAATAGAGGATCTGGCAACTCTCCAACAGCCCAAAACACAGAATTGGGTTGGATTCTGGTCGGAGGAGTACCAGAAGCTGAACGCACGACTATGACTGTGCTATCCACCTACACCACAACAAACGTAGAGTCAAACAACAAATTAAAAAGAGTTTGTAAATGCACCAATACGTCAACAATACCACCAAAAGGCAGACTCCACGCTGTAACAAGGCAACGCCTTCCCTCCAAAAAATATGAATTCACCAAAAATCATGATGCTCCCAAAAACCAAGAGTATCAGAGAAAAAACTGGAGAAATGATTCAAGTAAAGCAGTTAAACACTATGCCTTAAGCACACTCTCCACCATCAGTCCAAAGAGGAGAAATGCGTCAAAAGTATCGCCATCTCAATCAGTTTTAAATACAACTCCACCAATGCAAGCTGAACTTAATCATAGAGAGACTAAGAATCTCAGTACTAGCTTGTGCTTTAGAATTACCATCCGATTTCTGACCTATAAGTGTTTTGTGCTTTTTATCCAAGGTTCTGGAGAAACTAATTTATACACAAATTCTCGATCACGTGGAAAGCAACAATTTACTTACGCTCTTCTTTCAGCTGTGAAACAGCAATATTAAAAGTCTCTACAGATATAAGGTCTGCGTTAGGCAATAATATGTTTGCCGCCTTAGATTTTCTCGATTTCTAAAGGCCTTCTACGGCGTTGATCATGGGTTTACTTCAACAGAAGCTCTGCATCAGGTTTGGGATCAGTTCTTCTGCCATTGCGTTGGTTAGAGGGTTTTTATCTGATCGGCAGCAGCGAACTAAGATAAGGCAAGCGGTATCTGGCTATTTATAAATGACCCCCCGCAAGTGTTAGAAGATGCAAAAGTAAATCTGTATGTTGACGATGTGCATTATATCTTAGTAGACCTAAGTATTGGACTTCTTGAGCACTGCATTGTGCGAATGAATTCTGAGCTAGATAGAATAAGCGATTGGTCGTTATTAAATGGGCTAGTGCTGAACCCTGCTAAATCGAAGCGAATTGCCTTTTACGCATCATGCCTAGATAACATTGATGTTCCGCCAATAATTTTAAACAGCGTTATACTGCCGCTACATGATAGGGTTAATAACCTTGAGATTGTTTTAAATAGTGTGATGAAGTGTTGCGATAACGTTAATATGCATAGGTTATGGCTTTCAGTCAGTATTTTGCCAAGAAAAATACATACGAAGCTTATGAAAACATTTATCATTCCGTACTTTACTTTTGGTAGCGCAGTTAGATAGTGTATGTGCCTGTAAAATTCAGGTTGCATTCAATGATTGTATCCGCTTCATTTTTGGTCTCTTTAGATTTAACCATGTATGACCATACCACCATACCTTACAACCAACCCAACTGCTGGGTTGCTCCCTGGATTCATACCTTAATCATAGAATATTAACTCTTTTTTTTAATATATTGAATCGAGATACACCTGAATATCTCAGGGAATTTTTCCAACTATCGACTTTACCACGCAATCGTAATATCATAATTCCGCGATTCAGCAAATCGGTCATGGAGAGTTCTTTCCTTGTTCAGGCTGCGCGACTTTGGAATAGTCTTCCATCAAATATTCAGAGTGCTGGTACTGTCACTGCACATTTAAAAACTTATAAAGATGTTTTTGTGAGTTAAGGAATTTCATCTATTTCGACTTATCATTAATTTCTTATTTTTATTGTTTTTATTCTTTTTATTTCTCTGGTTATTAGTTTCATATTATTTTTTATTGATTAATATAATAATTATTGAATTCTTCATATATTATTTAGAGTATCAATTATATTTTCTAGCTCCGAATATTGTTATAGTTACTAATAGATGATTGTAAATCTTGTGTACGTAGCTCAAAAATAAATTATTATTATTACTACTCTAAGCGGTTATGATATTGCTAGTGTCGCGGTTATGCAGTATCACAGACAGATACTATTAATATCTGTTTTCAACCAAAATGATACATGTCTTATTTGTGAAATATTTCAAAGTATATGAAAGCAATATGTTATTCTTAAATTTTCAGCTAGAAAAGATAATAAAGAGGAGTCATGTGAAGCGCTTGTAGCCGTAATGTATGTTACGTACCTTTGTGGGGATGGCGGGTATTGTATCCAAAACACTTTTGTTTGTTTTTCTTTTTAAATGATTCTTTTTTTTATTTCGTTTTACACTCAATTTGATTTTAATTCTTTTTCAACAAATTTTTTTTTATTCGTTTTACACTCAATTTGATTTTAATTCTTTTTCAACAAATTTTTTTTTTTATTCGTTTTACACTCAATTTGATTTTAATTCTTTTTCACTCAACCGAGAGACCGTGCCGAAGTCCTAAGTCCTTTTTGTTTTCCTTTTTTCTTGTAAAAACTCGACCGCCAACCCGCCGTTTTTCAAAGTCAAAACAACCAACTCGCTCGTAAATGATTTTTTTTAATTCAACTCGCTAGTAATCGCTTTTCTGATTCGACTGTCGAACCGCCGCGTATAATATTTAAAATCCAACTCTCTAACTTGATCACATTTTTCTGTCATCAAGCTTCGTTGTTCAGAGTAGAAAATGCTTAATTGCATTTTCTACCCTGAGAAAATTATTAAAAATTATTTTGTTCTGGACTTGTTTCAACAAGTCCAGAATATTTTTCATCGGATGGTCGCCTAAAAATGTAATTTGACGCTTTTGTCAACACCAGCCACCGTCCTGTCGTTCTGAAATCGCGCCGCGCATATACATACAATGTATTTCGGCGGCGCGCATTTCTCACGACGAAAGCTTTTTGTGCAATATATATGTACGTATGTACCTACATATTGTATTTTTCTTGACAAATCTTACTGGAGGTAAGATTTGTCTTTTGGTTTTTTTTTTATATTTAAAATATTTCCATGGCAAATCCTGCTGAAGGCAAAACTTGCCATGGGAATAATATGGTTAAATTTTGTGGCATGTTAAGAAAATTGCTGATGCAATTTTTCTTCACTTTTTAAAAGATAAGCTAACCATGTTTTAAGCATGGTTAGCTTATTGAGAATTTTGTACTAAGTTTTATGCTTTAGGGTATGTATATGTGTATATGTCTTTTCACATATACAACATGCCTTCCTCCCTTGAATATGAGAGCTATTCTTTGAAGAGGAATAGCTCTCGGGGATAACTTTGTATCAAGATTTGTGCCGATCTTGCATTTTCCAGGTGCCCTTTTCTTATCTGGGCCAACTCGCTTATCCGGTGTGTATTGTGGCTCATTCGAGTTTAGTTTGAGTTAGAATAGACACCATGATGCTGGTTGCGGAGATCGTAGACGCTGACCATGTGTTCCGGAGTCCCGCCAAGCTTTCCACCGTCGTATATGGGATATACGTTCTGCACGTTGTGCCTGGGTGGCGGGGCCCCATCCGGCTCATCTTGAGGAGGACCCGTAGGCGCTCCATTACCATCTGGGGTGCCGAGGCCACCGCGGGTTATTATTACCAGGTTCGCCTGCAACTCTATCCCCATCAGGGCCAAACTTGGACGGTTTGTGGTAAGTTTTCGTTTTGTTGTTGCTGTAACGAAACAGATTTCTTTGGCTTACCCAGTTTTTTGTGTTGTTTTTTTTTGTAGGTGGAGCTGTTGTTATCAGCGGGGTGCATGGACTTTGCGCCTGCTGCTACCCTGTCTTCTCTCCACCGCTGACAGCCCTTCTCCGGGAGCTAATGGCTACTCCGCCCCCCGGCGCTGCTGACCTTATCGGTGCGTAGGTAGAGGCCAGGACCGAGAACTAACTCCAGAGGAGTCAATCCCAGCCTATATAGTTTATATCTTTTTTGTATCTATCCTATTTCTCTTCTTTTTCCATTTTATTAATAAAAGTTTTTTTTCTACTATTGCACATTTGGGGTTCATTTTTTTTTTTTTATGTATACTCCCGTTTCCCTTTGCAGGTATTGATTGGTGGGGGCCCGTATATCTTTGTCTAATTTTAGGTTTACTACGGCTGGTCTATCTATCTTCATGTGTAATAACAAGCTTTTGCGCTGTGTTAATGGGACGTTGGGTGGGGACCCCGCCGGGAGCCAGTGTGTGGCGATCGGCTTGGTTCACGAAATTATTTTGGTTTACTATTGTTTTTTTTTTTTGATTTTACCCTATTTACGACTACTTGTTTTTAGTCTATTTTATTGGCTAGGTTAGATTAATGCTATCTTTATATTTATTTATTATTATTATAGGCTTTTTAGGTACACAACATGTACCTAATCGGCAAATTTGGCTGCAAGTTATATCTTTTGAATTGTGTATTTCCTATTTACTAGAGCAGAAAAATTACCAGCACCTCGACAAGAATTTCACTACACTCTGACATTTGCTTTCCTCCCCATATATATATAACATTACCCTACTTTTAAAAAATTGCCTTAGTTCTTAATTCGAACAGCCCAATATATACTATAGGCAAGGGAAGCGCAAAATCATTTCAGATTACAAAACTTTTGTGGAACATTTTATAACAACAGTGGCATTGACGATGTAGTCTCATAGCATCAATTAATAGTAGTTTTTTTTCAATTCAAAAGATTACTCCATTAATGCAAACAAATTTTTACTTGAATTTGTCATTGAAGAACATCCATTTCATCAGTGTTCATTGAAATACACGCCAACTCATTATTTTTGTCAATAATAAAATCGTTTATAGGGCTCCATAGATCCCAATAAACTTGTACTATAGTAAATTGCCTACTTTCACGGGATTTTTTACAATTTCATTATTGCTGGATATGAAACCGATTGGTTTAATTATTTCCATCATTGTACCTCCCAAAGGGTAGTGCACTTTGCAAGGAGACAAATAATTCCAACAATTATAACATTGGGTTTACATAAGAGTCGAATGGTTTGGTAAAGGAAGGGAAATAGCTATGTATGTATGTTTATATAGACAACATGTTACAGGAAATCCAACCAAAGAATGACAGGGTTGTGTAGAACTACTACAAAAGATATGTCTGCAGGCAGTAGACAAAACAAAAGCATCTCTTAAGAGATGCCGACATACAAAACCACATTGCAACAAGAAAGCTGAGTAGGGAATATAAAAATCCATTGTTGTCAAGATGATGGATTCTAGTTTTTCTATTGCTTAGGAAGCCTCTATGAAATCTTACCCACAGCGGAATACATTTTTCGTGTTCAATTGTTGAAAAATATTTCAAAGTAAGTAAATATCTTTTTAGCCAACTACGTTTCGCTATTGAAGTAAGTGACATCCGTTCTAATGCAAACGGAAAAGGTATTGGTGAGCTATGTAGATACCTAGAGCATATATTATATGCATTTCTTTTCTGAACGAAGTTTGGAGTGAATTCCGTGTTTTCCGTGTTTTCCATTTTGCTTGAAATGTCGTTACTTTATTGGTAGCTAAAATATAGCTAGTGAGAATTACAATTCAGATCAGTAATATAAAAATTAAGAAGTTGTGATTATTCCTAGGATTAAAACGCGATGAATGCCGTGTTCTTTTACTGATCTGAGCTGGTTCAGGTTAGCGGATAAAAACTGCTGAGTATTTTCAATGTTTTCCAATATAGTCGGAATTTCTTTATCTTTCAATTAAACTTTACCTGTCGTTGCAATTTCCAATCATCTTCACATTCACAAATGGATGTGAGCAACTCTCTATCTTGACTATAGTGAACGATGTAGTAATTACGTAATTAGTGTTAATACACAAGATGCTGAAATCATAGGCTATATTAAGATTATCATTCCACTTGTAACGCATAGAAATAATGATGGCAGAGCAAAATGGATTGAACATCCACGTATAAAATTAAAAGTTATTTGGATTTTTGCATGTCTGTCAGCCCGTCCGCCGACAAAATCGGATGTTAACTTTGGCCCAGATGCAACGACTTCTATACGGTACGGACTTTAGTTCAGTTCGGTAGCATCAGATTTGCTTGTACGCAATAGCCTCTGTCGACTGCATTCATGCAATCAGTCGCACCTCTAGCTTCGACTTTCGCTATATACGCTATATACTGCAAGTCTGCAGACTTGAGTTGTGCTTACCAAGTCGTAGGATTTGAATGGACGTATGTAGAAGGCCTTTACAGATTTCCTTATACAAATGAAATAATTTGGGCAACAACTTGGAATTTTTGGATTATCTCCATTTAAACAAATGTTTCGAGTGAGAGAGTCAGCATGATGGATCTTCTCTTTTGATTTCCATAATCTCTTGAAAGATATTTCGGATTTGTTGCCTGAATTGAATACGTCGAGGGACATGGTTACAATTAATAAGGACATGAAGGTAAAGATATAGACTAAGGAATCCGTCTTAACCTTTAACCACAGACCAATTCACGAAAAGAATAAAAGGAACTGATACAGATTATGAGAAAAGTGTTCTTAGAATTCTTGACAACATCATTATGAATATCAGATTTTGAAATTTATCAAAATCTGTAGAAATATATAGAGCAACAGCAATAAGAACACACCTTGCAGGTTTCCTGTAGCCGACAATATTTAATGTGATTTTCTGAATACCAGGTGGAATGGATCCTAATTTAATGATATTAATGAATATTTCTTATATTTTTTTTTATTTTTTTTCCTTTATTTCTCTAATGTAAACCATTATAATTATTATTTACTGAATTTTAGTCAGTCTTTAATTTCCTGTCACGCTTCATGAGTTTGCTTCACACTGCAACTTGCACATTAAATAATTTGGTTTTGCACTGAGGTTAACATTTTATTTTATATATGAAAACACAACAAGAAATTAACTATAAAAGTAACTAAGCAAATTTAAAGAAAAGAGATGTTATTACAAAAAAAAAGGTTATTTAAAGAGATTCCGACTTGAAAGTGTTTACTCGGCGCCCGATATATGAAGACTCCATAAACTTTCTTCATGGTCCGCACACCTAACCGGTCATTGACGATGCAGGTATTTTGTTGATGCAGCAATTGGTATTCAAAATGAAATTATTGAGTTGCACTTTTGTCAGAACAATGCCCTGGTCACTGAACTGACCTCATTGATGAGTTGCAACTTTGATCTATCAGAACATTGCACTGGTCAATGAACGGTCCTCACGTGTCGTAGACATGAACTTTTGAGGTATACTAGTACTATGTGAAAATTTACTAAATAAAAGTTAAAACAAGTTAAAACAAGTTAAATGAATTATGATTTTCAGCTCAGATTTGGTGATAAGACACATTTAAATTTCGATATTTTGCTTATATGATTCATTTTTAAGCCAATTTAAATAGCGGTCTGCGGGACCGCGCGTCAGTGGCAATATGATAAATTTATACGTCTGTAGTTAAGGATTAAATCTGCTCACAAATGCACTGAATCGGTGGAACCGATTCAAGGTATGCAATAAGTAATAAAAGTAAAGCATGACATTAAAGGGTCTTAGCGAGAAAGATATACCGAAATTCCACCTCAAGAATACCGCCAAGACAAGGTAATAAAATATAATTTATGAAAATAACATTATATGAAAAACCCACTCGAATAAATAATCTTTACTAAAATGAACTCAGCTCGCTTGTTCTGGTTTTATAATTCTTGTTTTAGGCGAACTCCCTAATTATTACAATAGAGTCCAACATCTGCTATACTGCTGATTGACGGAAATCTATATGAATAATGTTCAAATGGAAATTGTGATGCATGCATGATGCCGTACATATGTTCTTTGCAATTATAAAAGATATCGCTCATACGTTATGCATATGAATCTGTTTTTGTCAGTTTATTCTACAGAGATCTACAGATTCATAAAAATTGAGTTAGTTAGACATAATATCTACAAATAACACTTGATATTGTTTCTGTAACTTATGCAGGTACGATGATTTCAAAGCTTTATTAATTTTCAAGTCAGAGTAGTTACAATAGGAAATAATAATACTCAGGTCAATATACTATTTTGTTCTGCTCGAATACGCTTCACTCTCTTTCCAGAATAATCCAAGACAAGATCTGCACCAATAATCAAATAAAATCAGGGATACCCACAAAGAGTTTTAAGGATTATTTTAGCGAATTCGAGGTTAAATTGATTACTTAGATGATGGGAAAATTGTTACATTATTACAAGCAGCAAATTCGAATTTGTAAATAATTAAATAAACGCAGATATCTGCATTTATCAATCCGGGTTACCTAGATAATAAATATGATGGCTGTTAACCAATAGTGATCTACCGTAACCTTCAACAAAATCGAACTTTGCAGAAGTGATGATGATCTAATAGGTAGTCAGCCGAAAAGACGTGAAAACATCAAAAGCGAAGCCGTAACGTTGCCCAATTAAAATCATTTGATTCGTTAAAATTAAAACCCGTTCTCATATAACTGAAATCAAAAACTAAATGATTTTTTTTGTGAGAGAATTGCGTTGCTCATTATCCCACGAAGAATTGATCCTACACAGAGTTACCAAATTAGATAAGGAAAAAATTGAACTTAAATCCACAATTTTTTAAAGATGGCTGTGAGCAATATTTCAGTTCCCTAAGTGAACACTTTTTCACTTTAATATTGTGCGTGGCTATCCCATCTATTTTGCTCTACCAGAATTATGTATTCTATACTTTGAAAACGCAGGAAAAATCTGAGGTTGAAGAAATAACTGAAGTCTTGAACCCCACAGGGAGACTTTAGAATATTTAGGGAAGTCAACATAAACAGAGTAGAATCAATTTCATATTGCATGAAGTTGAAGTCTAGAGCAAACCAATATTGGTGGAAAATTCTTGTGAGGGTTGTTTGACCAGTAAGGAATTGCAGAAATTATGGTAGGATAGTGCAACCCGGCCGATATTATTTACCGGCATACAGACGGATGAGGAAATATGCACAATAAATTATGTGTAAGATTTTACCTCTCCGATCACAACGGAAAGATGGTTGAAGCGTGTATGCACATTATTCAAAAGCGTCGAATCAATCAAGGCAGATTGATTTAATAGAATCTTCTCTGCTCAAAGCAACGAATGGATATTTCACAACATTAAGAATTTCGCTCTACCTTACATATATAATTACATATAGTACATTATGTACAAGGTACCTAACATGCTTAGATTTTTTTACTATAGTTACACAAAATTTATTACATCCAGGTTGATATACTGTTAAAAGAGCTCAAAACCTCCTTGAGAATACTAGCGCTCAAAGAAACTCCTTAAGAATGGGCTACAGAAAATTCTCTGGTGCTATTATCCGGAAATTCTCAAAGAATTTCTTTGAAAAGACTTGATGTTCAAAAAACGTAGAACTTCTGAAGCATGCCATATTGTAAGGTGCCGCCACCGTTGCTACTAGTAATAGACAAGATTCCGTTATCTTTTATGTTCATAGGGTTAAAATATAGATAAGCCAGAGAGTAGTATGCTGCAAAAGCTTTCTCTACGGATGTAATAAGACAACTTAAAGAACAACCTCTGCGGCTGCATTGAAGTGTTCTAGTTCTTTGTGAGGGTTTACTCCAATACCAAACGCTACTTCAAGGAGTACAGACAGACGCCTTAATGGAAAAATAATATTGAAAGCTGTTGCCTTTGTAAGTAATCCAACGAATTGGGAAGGAAGTTTCGACTACGATGGCATCCTTACGTATTTATGCACAATTTTCGTAGATTAAGCTGCCATCAAAAGACATTTCAGGAGCTATTCAAAGGATGGAACTAAATTATGTATCCAATAAAATAGGATATGGTCCATTCAGTTTGCAAGAAGTGAAGACAGACTAATATTTAGGTAGCTTTGTAAATCTAAAAAAAAAATATCCGTCATTTTACGCCTCTTTAAGCACAGGAAATGTTCAAAGAACTGCTTTTCATCATCCTCGAAGAAGGGGTATACTAGGAGGATTTCTGATTATCGCCATAATAAATAAAATATTAATGAGAACTGTTTGCCAACTTCCATTTCACGGAAGTGAAACATTCGAGGTAAGTACCACAAATAGCACTCACTATACCGGAGACAGACTTGCCATATCAATATTGCAATTTCCGCTAAGCCGCACATCTGTCTCTATATACTGAAAAAAAGATCGATATATCCTCGGTGTACACTAAGTATGTAGTACATTGGAAATCAATATTGAATGCGCGAAAAATGTATGCGGTATAGGAATTTAATGAATGTAATATGACCCTAGTTATAAACCATAATCATTTACTACACGAACCTTTTTCAGACATTTAATATTTTATACTTGTCAAGTTTAATACATGAACCTCTTTCTGACATTTAATATTTGACACTTGTCAAGTTGAAGTGACAAGTGTATGGTAATGTGTGCGACTTCACAGTCGTTTGATTTGTCATTTGACTTGAAATAGTTTGGCGTACGTACAAAATGCGAACAAATATTGTGAGATTTCTTATCTATTTGGAAAGTAAAAATGAAGTAGAAGAATTGGATGCTCAATCCAAAAAATACAGATTGCTAGCTCTTCGTTCATTAATGAAAATTAACTGGATATGGAGTACGAACCTGAGGTCAGGTTGTCTTAAAAAGTGAAATAAAGGAGAGGGTGCTAGTTGCAAAAAATAGTCAATCTGTTTCAACAAGTGTCTATTGGCACAAAAAACAATGCATACAACAATACAAAACTTATTTATTCAAAGAACAGAAAATATATAAGAAATAACAGAAAGTATATAAGAAATAACAGTTCAGTCTTATAACTTAATACTAATACTTCGGTTTTAATCTGAAATGAGACAGAGAAAGAAAAGATTGGAATACGTACCAGAAAGGATCGTAAACGTTATTGCGGTCTACAAAATAGGTTCAATACACCTTAATGCAGTGTATAGAATTGGGGTAGATGCAAAAGTAACTGTAAACGTTAGTGCGATTCACAGTCTAATATTTTCTGTACACTTTAATGCGGTGTATAGAAGTAGAGAAGATGTTACAATAACTGCAAACGTTAGTGCGGTTTGCACTCTAACAATTTTTATATACCTTAATGCGGTGTATAAAAGCGGAAAGGAACTTGGTAGTTTAATGCGCCACCAAGGATGGCTGGGAAAGGAATGGTGATTTTCAAAGTCCTGCTTCGGCTTTTATAGCTACTCTCGAACCTTACATTCTCGAAACATTCATTATTTCATCGAAGTTTCGATTATGCTTTATTCCTTTGGTTGTCTGTTGCAGCGCCATCTGTTTGGTAATAGGGAAATATTTTGATGTATAAAACTGTCTGGACAGTCCTGGTAAAGAATTTATTTTATTTTTATTATGGTTTACTGTCAGTTTGATGTACGAATGTTCAGAGCTATTGGTCGCTTGTAAGTGATTTTTAAAACATACTACTATAAAACGAAATTGTTTATCTACATTTATATAACAGGTTAAACCGTCTAATTATTGGGAATCAGCGTTTTTTTTAATTTTAGCGAACAAAAATTTAAGAATCGCTCTGAATGAAGAATGAACCTGCGGACTACAACAACTACCTCCGAAATGACTTCAATCCTTTCCATAAAAAATCTTTAAAAACTTGTAAATTCACAATATTTAATTATAAATATAAACGTATTTTTATTTTCTTTCATTTAGCGGATAATTTAATAAAAATTTGCAATAAAATATAATAAAAGGTGTTGAGGAAGAAGAGACTTTGTTTTCATATGAAATGAGTCCAACAAAACTTGTCAGAAGAAAAATTTTAAGTGAGCAGGAACTGAAATGTTTCTTAGATATTTGGCAATAACATGGCCTTGATTTGAGATCTACGAAAATAAATTCTCCCGTTATATCAAAAATGAAATGTGCGTTGGTAGAAGAACATAGCATAGAACTCACAGCAGTAGACATAAAAAACAGAATTCAAAACCATAGTAAAAAAATATCATGCATTATATTAAAAATTTATTTATTTATTTCTTAATATTATCCAAAATACAAAATGCTTTTATAATAGTTGGACCATTTCCACTTTAACTACATTGGCTTTCAAATGCCCGAAGGCGTTCTGCACAACACGTGCACATTTTGACACACGATAGTTGAATTTTTTTCTGGTCATCGCATTGATCAACAGTGAATGGAAATGGCTTCTTGAGGATTTCTGAATTTGGATACCGAGTCTCCAATTAATAAGCCTGGAAAACTAACGCTTGCCAAGTTTTTGCAAAGCGTTTAAATACAGAAATCTCCACATGATGTCGTTTTAAAGAAGAGTTTTCGCATATTGGGGTATCATTAGCTTTCCCAGGAGCGCCAATATTACCATACATATAAGTATCTTTGAAATTGTAGTAGTTCGCCGCTTAATTTTTTGGTGGATTTAATTTAATGTGACACCATAACACTGCGGAAACCCGAGTTTCATAAAACCTTCCACGTTTTCCTTAATTTTATTTTCTGTGCAAGGATAAAATTCTTTGAAGCAAAAATTGAAGTATAATTTCACCTAGTGTTGTTCTTTGGACTTTCGGTATTCCAATGAAGAGCCAAGCGCATACAGTGCAATTGCATTCTTTTTTCTACAGGTATTGCATCGCGCATGCGTATTCTTTTATTTTAAATTTTGCATTTGCGATATAATTTCGTGAATAGTGCTTCTATTCACTCGGAAGCGATTCTTAAATTTTTGTTCGCCAAAATTTAAAAAATCTGATTCCCAATAATTAGATTGTTTAACTTGTTATATAAATGTAGATAAACAATTTCGTTTTATAGTTGTTCTGTCACGAATTTTTTGTCGAAGTACTTCCTGCCTTGTTCCACCATTTCCATCAATTCTTAAAATAAACAAAAAAAGGCACCACAAAGTATCAAGCTTAAAAAATAATAATCAGCAGAAACTTATCTGAAATCTGTTGCGTCCGGTATGTAGCATTTTTCACTGGAAGTCCTCAATTGGTCCACCCAAACATAAAAAGCTCCGGATTTCACTCCTAATGGAACCTTTGAAGATGCAGTTTGCATTATCTAAAATAATAACTATTTATCAATTAATAATTAATCAATAAATCGCGAACTTACCAAATCATATGTACCTCCGTATATGGAAATTTTTTTTCATGTCATTAAATGACATTTGCACAGTCAGCCGTCTTCGCTTTCGCCTCAATCAAAATACAAGCAATTGTAATAATCGTTGCTAGGGCAACACCTAGACGCGAGGTTTGTCTAGGAATGCGGAATGTATTCACGGTTGCCAAGACTTAGAATGTTACTAAGTTCTAATGTGCATTAATCGACATGCCTGAAAACCATTTTTTTTCGCTTATATGGCATTAATTTCGTACATTTTCAGTATATCAAATGACAGAGAGGCGATGCGGCAAGCTTGAGTAATACATATGAAACTATGAAGAGTTATTGACCACTCTGGTAATTAAATATGAACTTTGATATACAACGGTCAGCTATTCAGAATAATCCCCGATTAGAAATTATAACCCCGCAAATCTCGGGTAAAATATTTACCGGTGTATTACGATGGGATAGCAAATAGCCTTTGTTGTTGTTTGTGCATTGAACGTGAAAATGGATTAATCTGGTTGATGTTTACATATAACTCTTAATATTTTGCACTTTAATTATTATACATATTTTTGCTTTTTTTACTGTTTTTGATCTGAGTTTTCTCTAATGACAAACAATGTTGGCCCAATTAGGAATCCATAGTCAATACGAAAAACTACAAACTATGTGTTTTATTCAGATATGGTTTCCATCTTGTATCTGTCTCGTTAGCTCAGAGGTAAGAGCAGTAATATCTCCGTCTCTCTTCCTAATTTTCATAAATGATATGCTTTCCCTTACTTTCAATCCCACACATGGTTTTGCCGATGACAGAACCCTTACTTCCAGACTCGAGAGGGAATGACAGATGTGTTAAACTACATTGCATGATTAAATCATTGAATAACGACCTTGGGGCAAAGCGAAACGCGTCGCATTCAAAACTTACATCTAAGTCCCAAAGCTGTTCCATCACTTTCACAGAACATCATAATTTCATAATTTTGTCACTTCCGTTTCTTTTTATGGAGCACTGATTTACGATGCAACGCCTTTATGCATTCTTGTCACTAACAGTTCCAGTACGTTAAGCTGGACGGATCATTGTTTTTCTGTTTCCAAAGAAACATCCAAGCGGTTTTGATTTCTGAAAAGGTGTAAGAAATATTTCAGACCATCGACTCTAGTGCTCCTCTACAATTCCTACATCAGACCTAGAATTACCATAACTGGGTTGGGGCTCGTCGTACAGCCTTACCTTCATTTGGGTATTGTCCAAAAGAGAGCCTTTGAATTCATTGGCGATGTGGAAATAACTTGTCATACTGACTCACTCGAACACCGCCATTTTGCTCGCTCCCTTATCGCCACATGCATGGGCAATGTTCTGATGAAATATCTAATCTGATGCCTTGTAGAATTATTCCTGCACACAGTACTCGCGCAGCAAATCGCACAGATCCATTTACCATTTAATTATTTTCAGGCGTACAGTAAAATTCTGCGATGCTTTTATATCCTGAACTGTCCGAATGTGGAATAGTCTACCATCTTCTGTCTGCCCTCCGGCTTACAATCTGCAAAACTTTAAGTATGACGTTTCCATGAAGTTACATTTGTACAAGGTATCTATTGCATCTGTTCTGTGATTGCTATATTAAATAGACGGAATGTATATACGTAGCGCTTTAATTCCTGTATTTTGCAGTTACAATTTACGATGAATTCATGAATTCGAACAAAATATACTTCCTTATTTTTACTAACTAAAGCGCCATTTACGAACCAAAACAAAATAAAATTGCTCCGGCCGAGCGGTAAGGAGGAAGCTATCTAAATGTGTATTCCTATACACATCGCCTTTCCAATACACAGCCTGGACTATGTACCCCACCTGTCCGTCATTTGTCGACTCGATCGTGTTTGTGATTTTATTTCCACCACGGATAAGCTGTAGATCCAAAACGCTCCCACAATTGTCGTGGGATATTCCTGTTCGTGTCTTTACTAGAAGTTCCCGTGTGTACAGGAAGAACGGGAGCTTTACCAATGTAATTGTGAGATTAAATTTCCTCAAATTATGAAATGTACTAGAATACGACGGGTGCACATAAAGTTTTCCAGCAGATATTTTGGAGACAATTTGTGAATAAAAAGGTAGAATAGAGGAGTTTCGGCAACCGACGAGAGAACTATTCGTTCATCTAACGAGAAGTCTGGTGTCTGCTCATGGATTGTCAATTGTCAGCCGTGCAACCAGTGCAAAACAAATGTACCAGTTGAGATAGCCAGCTGTGAACTCACTAAGTTCATTTACCTCCGGGCGTTTAGGTTAGAAATCTCCTATGAAAGTGGAGCTCGACCCTGAAAAGTTACCATGGATGGACGTAAAAGGTTGTTCAGGTTGCTCTATCACACCCAGTGCCTTCTTGAGGTTACGTTTCCTGTCAAACACTGAAAGCTGAGTTCACCGGTGTTGTATTTATAGCTCAAATGAGAAATTCAGACTAACCAGGAGTTAATTAGGTATGTAGGAATATTTCGAGCAAAAGCTTTCTTCCGACTCGAGTCTCACCTGTGCTGTATACAAAGTTTGCCGTTTATTTCGCAGAGAATAATGTAGAGACACTTGCACATATATAGTACTATATCCAAACGCTCCTAACATTCACGAGAGTTACAGGATAGGATACAAATATACATGCGCTTTGGTACGACATAATTCAGTTAACAAAAAAAAAACGCCCTTTTGCGCACCGCGTTTTTACATTTTGCTATAGAATCGCGAAAACTTACACAAGGTCCCAATAAATTTTGTTGTGCACCGGGACCAGCCCGTGAACGCGTAAAGGCGTGACTGCCAAACTTATTCAGGAACGCATTAATTGTCGATTAATTTTCCACTTATATCTAGCCGTAAGTAAGGGCGGCTGAGGTTCTTATCTATTCTTCCAGAAAAGTGCGCACGGACCGAAACTCGACAATTAAATTAAAAACGGTAGGAAATAACCTTGGAGTGATAATGTTCCATAAAAATTTGGGCAATAAATATACAAATTTTCCAGAGAAGACGAAAATTAAATAGAATCGAATTTATGATTGTTGCTACTTATCTGAAAACCAATCGTCTTAGAAGCGAGATTCGAGGATTCCTTGGATGACCACTACCGTTTCTTGGGTGCATTCCTCAAATTTTCCTCTTTTATGAAGTAATACAGTACACACTTTTTGTCTGATTAAACTGGTTTAATGCGAAATTAAAAAAAAACAAATATTCCTTCGATTTAACACTAGATAACAAAATTATTACTTTTCCTTTACTATACTTCAAAACAACTTTAGACAAATTTTTAATTAACTGAAAAAAAAACTTTTTTGATCAATCCAAAAAGGAACTCTCTCTCCTCCTAATGATGTACGGTCTTCCTGGGGAAAAAATGTGTGCTGCCACGTAAGTGGGGCCAGAATTCGCCGCATTGGGGACAGCCGCGCCATCTCTTATATTTGTGGGTCCTCGCTCTGACGCACTGCTTTGTCTCCTTTATAAGCGTCATAGTTTACGCGTAGGACTTTAGCAGCTTTGTCTTCATCGCGGGGAAATCTAAGGATTTTGCAACATTGCCCCCTTCTGCAGACTCGAAGTTCCGACCGAGTATCTGGAAAGAAAAAGAACTTGAGAGCCGTATCTTGACCTTCTATAAGAAAAACGAGCAAAGGATTTAAACTTATTATATGCAAGCATCTGGATTCGATAGCTCTGTGTCTGCATCTCAACAGGACATTCCGTCTGCGGTTCATCATTGCCTTATTGAAGAAGAATCCTATTTCCCAACTGTATCGTTTACCTGCTCAAGAGAAGGTTAGTATGGATCTCTAACTATTTATTTACATTAAGGCTTCAATTCTTTTCATTTCATTATTAGTCTCTATTTAGTATTGAGGTGGATGTGGCGGGCTCTACTCTCCCGGGATTTACAGAGACGGTCGACCGCCCTGTGTCACCGGTGGCCGCTCACATGTTTCGATTGGTTTTTATATTTGCAAAGGTCCCCGATGGTAACTATAGTCTGCCCCTATTTAGACGTAATGTTTGCACTGTAGCGACAAATAGGTCTAGAACCGTGGTATATCTAGCTCAGGTTGCATTCGCTACCCTACCTGCACGCACGTTATCGGAGTGACCATCTGATTAGTTGCAAATAAAAATAGTGCTATCCTAGATGCATGTCATCGTGGTGGCTCTCTGATTAGTAACAATTAACAAACAAAAGTAATGTCATCCCTACAGCCCTTTCATGCGTCGTACTATCCTAGGTCAGGTTAGGTATGCTAGACTTTTTGTTATATTGTCAATCAGCTGACGTCGTCCAATTTTCTAGTTCGTGCGGTTTTCTTTATGTAACCTCGGAAGAGTGTACTCCCGTTAGCTACGTGAACTGACTACTCCCTTGTCGAATATAAACATGCAGCGGACATGGACTGTGCGGCATATATATTGCGCGGTTTTCCTTATGTAGCCTCGGAAGTGTGGGCTTCCGCTAGCTACATGTGGTGACAACTCGCTTGTCAAATATAAGGGGCTGCGGACTTGGAATTGTCCGGTATCTATTTTGCGCGGTTTTCTTTACGCAGCCTAGGAAGTGTGGGCTTCCGCTACCTACATGTAGTGACAACTCGCTTGTCAAGTATAAGGAGGCTGCAGACATGGAATTGTCCGACATCTATTTTGCGCGGTTTTCCTTACGTAGTCTCGGAAGTGTGGGCTTCCGCTAGCTAGTGACAACTCGCTTGTCAAATATAAGGGGGCTGCAGACATGAAATTGCCCGGCATCTATTTTGCGCAGTTTTCCTTACGTAGCCTCGGAAGTGTGGGTTCCGCTAGCTAGTGACATCTCGCTTGTCAAATATAAGGGGGTTGCAGACATGGAATTGTCCGACATCTATTTTGCGCAGTTTTCCACACGTAGCCTCGGAAGTGTGGGCTTCCGCTAGCTAGTGACAACTCGCTTGTCAAATATAAGCCATCACCCGTCTTAAACTCTGAAGTTAGTATAAGTATTGGCTGTATGCAATAATGACTACCAGGAGATGACGTAGGGAAGTGCTGCTGAATGAGAAGCATTCTTCAATGAAAAATTTATTTAATTTTTTTTTTAATTTTAAAGTCACCACAACACACGCAGGTGCCTTAGCTATTAGGTGTGCACAACAAATCAAGGCCGGTGTCTAACCCCATTTTTTTTCTTTTGTTTTTTTTTTTAATAATAAAGTCAGAGCAACACGTAGGTGCATTGGTTATAGGGTGCACAACGAATTCAACTAGTCTGGCGGTTTGAACCGAAGCCCATGCGTGACGGCCGATATTTCACAGAAACAGGCTTTTATATTCCTTGTAAATTTTTCCCAAGCCCTTTTCCTGGCTCGAAGCCACATTTAGCGAACAAATTCGCGGCAACATTTTTTGAATATTTTAGCGAGGGAGCAATTTCACTAATCTCATTTCTATAGGTGTCTACACTAACGTGGAATGTGTCATTAAGGGCGTTATACCCTGGCAGAAATTTGGCCAATCTGTCTACGTGAAGTATTTTTCTTATTTTACCACCGGGGAACTCCACTCTATAGAGCACATCGTTTAAGCAAGATGATATCGTACCGGGGCCCTCCCAGTTTCGCTGAAGCTTGGAACTCTATCCTTTCCGACTTTTCGGGTTATATATCCACACCTCTTCGCCTTCTGCAAACTTGATAGGGTGGGCCCTAAGATCATATCGATTTTTCATATACTGAGAAGAGAGAGTTAGGTTTTTTTGAACTTGGTGGTGTATTATTCCGAGTGATTGTACTAATTTCTCAGCATATTCCCCCGCGGTTCCTATCGAAGTAGGTGAAGATCTGGGCACACGGCCGTAGGTGATATCAGGGGGAAGCCTATGCTCACGGCCAAAATTGAGAAGCGCTGGCGTGAATTTGGTGCTATCATGTAGAGCTGAACGGTAAGCTAGAAGGGCTAGTGGGAGGAATTGATCCCAATTCGATTGGCTGCTATTGACAAACATCGAGAGGTATTCAAGTAGAGTCCGATTGAAACGCTCTACCATTCCATCCGACTGAGGATGGAGAGCAGTCGTTCCAGTCTTTTCGATTCCGAAGCGTTGTAGTACTTTTTGAAAGATTTCTGATTCAAAGTTTCGCCCCCGGTCCGAGTGCAACTGAAAAGGCATACCGAATCTGGAAAGGACATTTTCAGTAAAGCCATCCGCTATTGTTTCCGCCTTTTGGTCGGGAGCTGCGAATGCTTCTGGCCACTTTGTAAAATAGTCCATTACAATAACGACGTAGTTATTGCCTCTTTCGGCTTTAGGTAGTGGTCCTAAAACGTCAATCGCTATTCTCTCGAATGGGGCCCTACGTTATAGATTCGAAATTCTCCGCGCGTTTTTCTGGAGGGACCTCTCTTAGCATGACAAATGTGACATTTTGCGCCCCATATTTCAGCGTCTCTTTGCAGAGTTGGCCAAAACCAGCGCTCTTTTAGTTTGTCTGTTGTTTTACGAATGCCAAAGCGACCTCCTTCTGGTTTGTTGTGAAAATCATGCAGGATCTTACTGACATGACTTGTTGGCGCGACTTTCAGAAGAAACTGTTCGTCACCGTGCCACGTAAGATGGAGAACGTTATTCACTAGGCGTAATGATTGCCATTTTGTCCAGAAGACTTTCAAACTTGGACTTTCAGAGAGTATTTGTTCTCTTGAAGGCTTTTGGTCTTTTACTATCCAGGATTTTACTACTTTTAGAACAGGGTCCTTATCTTGCTCAGCGGCCAAATCTATTAAAACTTCCGAAGATATAAGATTTACTGTACCTCCCTGCTCCTTTTGCTCTTTTTGCTCGCAGTGGTGGCATTCCTGACAAGGGCGTCTCGAGAGAGCATCCGCGTTAAGATGTTTACTACCAGCCCTTTGTTCGATGGTAAAATGGTACTGCTGTAATCTCTCCAACCATCTTGCTAATTTCCCGTCTGGTTCTTTAAAATTCAACAGCCAGCGGAGAGAAGCATGGTTAGAGCGAATTCTGAATGCTCGACCAAAAATGTAATGGTGGAAGTGACTTGTCGCTCGTTCTACAGCTAGCAGTTCCCTTCGAATCACGCAATAGTTTTTCTCGGGCTTACTGAGTGTCTTGCTATAATATTCCAGCACGTTCTCCGTACCGTTTTGAACTTCGCTATGTACGGCTCCAAGCCCGCTTTGACTAGCATCAGTATCCAATATAAATTCGCCTTCGAGTTGAGGGAATGCCAGGATAGGAGGAGAGATTAGACGAGACTTTAGATCATTAAAATATTTTTGCTGATCTATTCCCCATTCGAATTTTCTTTTCTCCTCTGTCAACTCCGTTAAAGGTTTCGCGATTGTAGAGAAATTGTGCACAAACCTTCTGTAATAGGAAGCGAGACCAAAAAAACTTCGAATATCCCTCTTGTTCTTTGGGGCTGGCCAAGAGCTAATTGCTTCCGTTTTATCTGGGTCGGTTTGGAGTCCTCTTACGGAGACCACGTGTCCCAAATATTTAACTTGTCGGGGAAGAAAGGCGACATTTCTTTGGGCTTAACTTAAGTTTGGCGGCACGTAATATGTCGAACACTTTCGTCCGATTAACAAGGTGGTCGTCGTAGCTACGGCCATGGACGATTATGTCGTCTAAGTACACTAAGGCCGTATCTGCACCCAAGCTTCGAAAAACACTATCCATCAGACGTTCAAATGTATCTGGTGCACTACAGAGGCCGAACGGCATTACATTAAATTCCCACAAGCCATTGCCAGCACGAAACGCTGTCTTTTCCCTATCTTCTGGGTTCATTTCCACTTGCCAATACCCCCTCTGCAGGTCAAGCGTAGAAAACCATGTGGATCCTGCGAAGTCAGGGTATCGTCTATTCGAGGAAGTGGGTAAGAATCTTTCTTAGTTATGTCATTAAGCCGCCTGTAGTCAACGCAAAATGTAGTTTTTCCATCCTTCTTTTTAACTAGGACTACTGAGGAGGCCCAAGGGCTGTTAGACGCTTGTAAAATGCCGTTCTCCTACATTTCCCGTACTAGTTGGTCGACTTCATTCTTTTTTGCTAAGGGGATTCTACGAGTTGGTATTCTAAAAGGATTCGCCTCTCCCGTATCAATCCGATGTTTCGTAATGCTTGTCCGCCCAGTACTGCTAGGTCCCGTGGAGAAGATATCTCTATAGTCCATCAGTATGCCAATAAGTTTTTGTTTCTCGTCTTTAGACAGTTCCTTCTCAACTCCGACGAAGATTTCTGTAAGGACATCTGTCCCTGCATCACAATCTAGTGTGTTCACAGTTGAAATGGAAACTGGCTCACTCTGTCCGATAAAAGTATCGCGGGGAACGAAAACATCACTTGTAATCAAATTGACTAGCCTTACTGGCACTTGACTTGATTTCGATTCAATTAAAACGCGGGCTACAATTACACCGTATGGTAACTCAGACTAAAATTTGGAATCTACTAGTAAGCTTGGGCCCTCGGGCAATACCCCATTGCAGTTTACCGGAACGATCGTTTCGCTACGAGCAGCTAGCAGAACCTTCTCTGGAAGGAAAATTCCCAGTTGCCCATAATCGGCTTGGTCAAGGTAAAAGTCACCGAAGCTGAAGAAGGTTTCTTTCGAAATCTAAGTGGCACTGGTTCGAATCAAGGAAGTCCACGCCGAGTATACACACAGGGTCTATATTCGCGACCAATACGGCGTGTGGAAATCTACTTTTCTTGAGGTGGATATCTACTATTAATTTTCCTAACACATTGATGCTGTCTCCAGTAACACTTCTTATAACAATATTCGACTTCTGAAGATTTTTTATATATGAATGACTTAAAAAGGACGGATGAACGATTTATACGGTCGCTCCAGTATCTAAAATAAGGTCAGAAGGCTTACCGTTTATCAGACCTTTGATCGTGAAGCTATTCTTAGATAGCCCGACGGCCTGAATAGTTATTTCTGTTACTTCTAAGATTGCTTGGTGGCGACTATCCTGAGATATGTTGCTCGACCCTTCTCTTGTGTAGTAGATGGCAGATTTAATACCCTGGACTTAGCAAGGTCGTCAGCATTTTTTGGGGCAGAAGAGATGTTCATCGACTCGCGCCCCCCCTCAGTCGATTTTGATGGGTTTCCCGAGTTGAGAGAGATAGGAGAAGGAACTTCGGCACTTGATGCTGGCCTAAAAGAATCAAAAAGCCAAGGTGGATTCGAAATTGTGTTAATACTACGTCCACCGGAAGATCTTTGACCATCCAGTTCTGGACAAGTCCGAGTATTTCTTGCGTATCTTTTGCGTCGTCCATAATTATATTGAGGAGGCTGTGCTTGTGCTAGATGTGCTCTGGAGTACCTCGAAGTGCTTATGCTGGGAGCTAATTCCTGGGCGGCACTAACAGCTTCATGTAAGGTTTTGGGTCCTCGAACTTTAACCAAGGTCCTCAACTCGTCTTCACGAAGTCCCTCCAGGAATCGCAGAGCTGCAATCCTATCGACAACAACTGGAGGACAGGAGGGAAACGCAGTCGTGGCTAATCTGTGCAGCTCTAGTGCAAAGTTGGCAAAGCTCTCCCTTATGCCTTGAGTTCTTCCGCAAAACTGCACTTGACTCGAATAAGAGTCCACGCCAAACCTCTGCTCCAGTATTGCAACCAATTCATCGTATTGAGTCCAGGAGGAAAAACATTCAATACGGACAGGGAATTACCTCGTAGCTGCGTTGCCGAAGCTGTACTCAGTGACGTCGTTGTTGATGTTGTAGTACCCGCTGGGGATGAAGTATATGTTGGAGAAGAGAAGTCCTCAAATACGCGATTGACAAATGCTGTCCCGTTCAGGGTCTTGTCTAAATCGTCCACTTTTTTTGAGAGATTGGCAATCTGTTCAGCTAATCCCGACTCTATTACTGCCATAGAGGAAGACTGCTCAGATATTATCTCCTCCTTTAATTCGCTAACAACGCTCTTTACCAACGAGGCCGCTATAGCCTTCATCTCCTCTTTCAGTTCCTTCAACTGCTCAGCATCCATTTCACCTAGTCTTGGGCTACTATAAGGGACAGTAGACTTAGACTCACGCAACTGTGACCGATAATCTGTTACAGTCTATTTAATTAAAGAAAATGTAAAGGCGTAGACACGCAGTAACAATTTCAGATTCGATTATCCTTTTATTTAAACACCACTCGAGCTTGATTCGTTTTCTATAGCAGAAGTAAAAATTTCGGCTCAAATTGAAAGTAACAAGAATAATAATAATTCAATAATTCGAGGTATGAGCTTAACTTGTAGACTAAAATTCAAAATTGGGAATTCTAACCTCAAAATTACTTAATTTCTAAATCAGAAGAGGTTGAATTATTTGTAAAAAGAAATGTAATATGTATATAAAAAAAATATGAACAAAACTCGAACTAAAGAATTAGGTACGATCTTGTTGAGACTTTCCGTGTTCCGAGAAGTCCATAAATTTAAAAAAAAGAAACGAGTAGATATGCCTTATTAACTAATTAAAACTTCCTCTACGAGCGGTTTTCTCGTTTTTCTAAACGTATTCAATTATGTATTTTACACTTAAGTTCTATTGCAAAAGAAATATTTTCGCTTCAGGAAAGATGTTATTAACGACTAAATAGCGATCCGTCTGAATTCCCAGTTCTGTTACTAATATGAATGCGAAACAGCACTAAAGACTCAACACCAAGGACCAGACACAATTATTATGCCTCGCTTGCTTCTTATTTATTTATAGTTACGCCGGAAACAAACAAAAAATCAAAAGCTTATGAATATAAAGTGTTAAAGCTGAAAAGCGAATCTCTATGTAAATTAATGTTCCAAAAATTTAATAACTAAAAACTCAAAAATGTAGAAATTCATAAAATTTTAAATGAAAGAAGTGTAAAGCTGCAAATTAAAGATTTGTTTTTATTTTTATTTGTCTTATAAATTATCAGGATGGGAATAAATATCGGCAGGGATATTTCCTGCTACCCCACCCCTGACACCAATTGTAATGATTATTTTATCGTTTTAATAAAATAAAATTGCTCCGGCCGAGCGGTAACGAGGGAGCAATCTAAATGTGTATTCCTATACACATCGCCTTTCCAATACACAGCCTGGACTATGTGTGCCACCTGTCCGTCATTTGTCGACTCGATCGTGTTTGTGATTTTATTTCCACCACGGATAATGGCTGATTTACATTACTCGAACATTGCTAGAAAACAGAGTAAGTAGTTTCCCCTTATCTAAAAATACTTTAGAACGATAAGGACAAAAGATAATCCAGCAAAATTTTACTGAGTTAAATGTCAAATTCCCCGACGAAGGAGAAATTTTTACTGCCATAATTAGCCATAAAAAGTTCTACCCAGAAGTATATTTTATGGCAGTAAATTTTGCTATTGTGGCAGCAAACTCATACATATAACTACAAGCATGTACGAATATAATTGTGTACACGCACACAAATTAAAACTATATGAAGAAAGTCACAGCACATCAGCTGAAATGTGTCAAAGTTTATTAAAAATGTTTAAAAAAATTTAAAAAAAATTTTAATAATTTTTTTTACAAATTTCTTATAAAATTATTATAAATTATTTTAAACAATTTTTAAATATGGAATGTGTCAAAATTTTAAAGGGAATATTTTGTATTCTCTATTGTATTCTGTATTGTTCTTGAAAATAGTGCATTTCTTGATCCGATTTTGTCTGTTTAATCAGATGGTGATACTGTAATGGAATTTCAAAACAACAGCCGTGTTGTGCGAATATACTGTGGTTGTGCCATCAGCGAATGTGTCTCACAAAATAAAATCATTACAGAGGTTATTAGTATTTAAATTTTAATAAATTAAAAACTTTCTTATACAAATATGAAATTACAGTCTTTCGGAAAAGAATTGTAGAGAGATAGTTACTCTATTGATTGAAAAGGGTCTGCTCGATGTCCCGTCATTGCTGGGAAGGAATACATAACTCCGCAACATGTCGAAAATGAAATTTTGGACGAGTTGTATGTTCATGGAAGACGAGTCAATCTGATTGAGTTGTCGGAGATTTTAAATCTTGATTTGAGCAAGGTGTGTGTGTTAAGTTGTAAAATGACTTTCTTTCGTAAACTTTGCATATCAATCTTTTCTAGATCAATATAATTGCTGAAAAGATTTCATCTGAACACAATCATACTTACTTCATGCTCGGCCAACTAATCGATGAAGATTATATTACTCGTATAACACAAGAAATCAATGAAAAACTTAGTTAAAGCGGAGAAATAACCATATCGGACTAACAGTGCAATTTGACTTGCCATCAGATTTCCTTCGCCATAATTTTCTCGAAAAGTACTTGGGAAAAATTATCCGTGGATGACAGGATCCCAACAATCCAAGAATTTTCAACCTTTGGAGCAATCCAAGAGCACGTTCAACAGAATTAATAAATGTTAAAACAAACTGTAAAAAATGTCCAAATTTACAATAGTTTAGTGAATACATTTATTTGAAAAATAATTAAAATTAAAAAATCTAATTTAAATTTCATAATCAATTTGTGTTTTCTTCCTATTTTCACTATCGACGGTAGCAGAGTTTAAGCCAAGTTCCTGTGTCTCTCCCACCAGTAATTGATCAACTGGATATAGTTTGCTTGCAGTTTTTGTCATCATGTCAACTATTGGGACCAAGTGACCTCCTCATGCTGCAAATATGATATTTAAGGACTCACAAAATATAAATATTACTTATAATACAATTTCTATATCTCCTGTTCCGACGTCTCTTAAACAAAGGTACAATTTCAGAACAGCAGAGGGGGGTCAACATGAAATTTTAAAAATAGTACTTATCTTGAACTCCGATCGCCTTTATTAGGAAAGCGGGATTCGTTGGTGCTGTTGTGCGGCCTGTCCCATTACAGGACCAAATTCCTGTACTGCCCGCTTTTGTTTTTTAAGACTTGAGATGACAAACACTCCAGTATACTTTATCCAATTTTTATTCCGAAAATGATTATTTTAACTCCTCGTCTACCGCTCGGCAAGAGCATTTTTGTCAGCAAAATTTGGTTACAGTTCCCTGATGCACTTTAACACTCCTGAAATGTGTTCAGAAAAATGAAAAAATATTTTAATAAACTTCTTACTGCCTAATTAGACCTTGCTGAGAAAAGTCAAACTGATTATGTAAGTATAACCAATGTACTGCTTGACGTTCTAATGCTTTTTCCTGCAGAATACTTCAGCTTCTTCTCGCTGGTTATCGCAAAATTTAATTTTCAACTTTGTTCGCTGGCAAATATTTTTGACATCTGATTGTTTAAACTGAAAAATTGAAGAAATGCCACCAGTGGCACTTCGCTATAAAAGAGTGGGAAATAATGTTTTGACAGTCGATTACCTCTTCCTTTTTTTCTTATAGTGCAAAGTAATAGGACCCTCTCACTCACTTTCTCAGTAAAATCGCATGTTCGAGTAATGTAAATCAGCCATAAGCTGTAGATCCAAAGCGCTCCCACAATTGTCGTGGGATATTCCTGTTCGTGTCTTTACTAGAAGTTCCCGTGTGTACAGGAAGAACAGGAGCTTTACCAATGTAATTGTGAGATTAAATTTGCTCAAATTATGAAATGTCCTAGAATTCGACGGGTGCACATAAAGTTTTCCAGCAATTATTTTCGAGACAATTTGTGAATAAAAACCAGTGCAAAACAAATGTACCAGTTGAGATAGCCAGCTGTGAACTCACTAAGTTCATTTACCTCCGGGCGTTTAGGTTAGAAATCTCCTATGAAAGTGGAGCTCGACCCTGAAAAGTTACCATGGATGGACGTAAAAGGTTGTTCAGGTTGCTCTATCACACCCGGCGCCTTCTTGAGGTTACGTTTCCTGTCAAACACTGAAAGCTAAGTTCACCGGTGTTGTATTTATAGCTTAAATGAGAAATTCAGACTAACCAGGACTTAAACAGGTATGTAGGAATGTTTCGACCAAAACCTTTCTTGCTACTCGAGTCTCACCTGTGCTCTATACAATGTTTGCGTTTATTTCGCAGAGAATAATGTAGAGACAGTTGCACATATATAGTGCTATATCCAAACGCTCCTAACATTCACGAGAGTTCCAGGATAGGATACAAATATACATGCGCTTTGGTACGAAATAATTAAGTTAACAAAAAGAAAAACGCCCTTCTGCGCACCACGTTTTTACATTTTGCTATAGAATCGCGAAAACTTACACAAGGTCCCAATAAATTTTGTTGTGCACCGGGACCAGCCCGTGAACGCGTAAAGGCGTGACTGCCTGTGTGACTGCCACTTATTCAGGAACGCATTAATTGTCGATTAATTTTCCACTTATATCTAGCCGTAAGTAAGGGCGGCTGAGGTTCTTATCTATTCTTCCAGAAAACTGCGCACGGGCCGAGACTCGACAATTAAATTAAAAACGGTAGGAAATAACCTTGGAGTGATAATGTTCCATAAAAATTTGGGCAATAACTATACAAATTTTCCAGAGAAGACGAAAAATGAGTAGAATCGGATTTTTGACTGTTGCTACTTATCTGAAAACCAATCGTCTTAGAAGCGGGATTCGAGGATGCCGTTGGATGACCAGTCCAGTTTCTTGGGTACATTCCTCAAATTTTCCTCTTTTATGAAGTAATACAGTACACACTTTTTGTCTGATTAAACTGGTTTAATGCGAAATTAAAAAAAAACAAATATTCCTTCGATTTAACACGAGATAACAAAAATTATTACTTTTCCTTTACTATACTTCAAAACAACTTTAGACAAATTTTTAATTAACTGAAAAAAAAACTTTTTTGATCAATCCAAAAAGGAACTCTCTCTTCTCCTAATGATGTACGGTCTTCCTGGGGAAAAAAATGTGTGCTGCCACGTAAGTGGGGCCAGAATTCGCCGCATTGGGGACAGCCGCGCCATCTCTTAGATTTGTGGGCCCTCGCTCTGACGCACTGCTTTGTCTCCTTCATAAGCGTCATAGTTTACGCGTAGGACTTTAGCAGGCTTTGTCTTCATCGCGGGGAAATCTAAGGACTTTGCAACAATATTATGGCCACTGTTAAATCAAGCATTGATCTAACGTTCGTAATTTATAAGTTCTCGAAAAATTAAAAATTACGCTATAATTGCACATCGACAAATTCTTCAGTCAATAAACAGCGACAATTATTTCCGTTCTCACAGAATGTGCATACCTACTCTACGTCTTCAGACGACATATTACACCGCTTAAGTGGCGCAAGAATGTAAACATTCTATGAGACCTGAAATTATCGTACCTAAGAAAACTTTTGGTGTAAAATATAAATTTCACAATTTTTGTTACTGTGATTTTAGTAAGTAAGTTGCAGCACATTTTTGTATAAATTATTTTGAGTTTTTGAATAAACAGTTCAGTCTTTGAATTTTATTAGTGGAAGCAAGTCTTTAAACTATATTATCACGACAATAATTAGTTTGTTGGTTTAGTACCTACAAACAAGCTCGTGATACAGGTTAAGTACCTTGATCACAGAATTTATCGGTTCTTAATAGTTTGTTGGTTTAGTACCTGCAGGCAATTTCAGTGCAAAGGTTAAGTACTTTTACACATTCGACGGAAGAACCAGCGGTCAAGTAAAGGAACTTGGTCACAATAAAAACAGCCACATTAATCCTTGGGCTGTCTACAATTTTTCACAATTTATTTCATGCTGGCCAGTGCGGGAACTCACGCGAGAAAACTATGAACATACATTTTCATACAAAGTCGCGCGAATATGTCAAAGTGGAAGCAAAGCGGAACTGAAAGCAAAGCTGATTTCAAAGCGCAAAGCGAGAAAGCTGGCTGTGCATTGTTTACTAGCGTGAACAAGATGATTTTTTCTTGCAGTTCGCAGTTTTGTGTAGTGTTAACATGGATATACATGTGGAAACACTTATAGCCGAAGTTTTCTCTCGCTCTGCGCTGTGAGATCAGAAATATAAAAGTTACCACAACAGAATTTTGGTAGAAAAGTTATGGTTATGTGTATCGAAGGAACTGAAAATACCAAGTAAGTTTTAATACTATTTAGTTCAATTTGTTACGACATAACAAAATCGCGAAAACTATCTCTTATTAACCGGGCAGTTTTTAAGGCCGACTTATTGGAAACTTTTGATTTGTTGCTCTTTTTATTCATTCGTGCAAAAACTTCTGCTTCTCTTAATATTTTATTATTTCCTTCGCGGTCAACGACAACATTGTGGAGTACGGAAATACTTTTAATTATTATTTCAATTTCGATTCCCGATTTCGCGTTGATACTGCCAAATGCACATTCTATGATTTTCTAGCTCGGGAGAGTCGAGCTTAAAATTCTCATTACTTGCGCTACAAAATCTTCGACCGTATTGCCTGAGTACGGAGTGCAAAAGAGGATTTGCTTTATCCCCCAGAAACACATGAGGCATTGAAATATTTGTTCCTCGTAAATTGGTGTCAGGAAGAAGCTCGAAGTCAGGGCTTCTTAAGAGCTAAAATATTTGAGATGAACTAAATGTTCCCCCGTCACTTTCCTTACCAAAACCGCCAACTTTAGTTGCTATAAATTTGCAATTCGCATCAGCCATTCATCGAAGAACTAAAGAGAACAACTGTTTCTAATTATAGAACATTGATGATCCCGATTGCGCTGGACACTTGATTCGAATGTGCTTTCCACCGGTAGCACCATCGCAATTCGGGAAGCTCTATAATTTCCAAAAATCTTCCGCAATGGTTTTAAAAGTACACTCTGTTGGTTGAGCCATATGAGCTGGCAGTAGTTCCTCCCACGGTATTTCGCACGTTTTCTTTACAATGGCTCTAACTGCTGTTCTACCTATCCTGAATGAAAATCCTAAGGAAGTGAAAGACGCTCCATTGGCGAGATACCTATAAAAAAAATTTGTTTATTATGATTTCAATTAGTTTATTGTTAGTGTATCTTCCATATAATATCAACTATTTTCTTTTCTTTTTTCTATTTTCTCAATAAAAATATAAAATTGTTTCTTTATATTTGTCACCTATTTTTCATAGGAAGACTGAAAAAAAAGTCGAAATATCTTCAAGATCAATTTTGAACTGATTTGAGAAAAGTTGCTGTGGGCAAAAGTACACGCAAAATCATTAACGCATCTCGAATTCACTCAGACATCTTCTCGCATTGCTTGTCGCATGAACAAGCTCTGATTTAAGCTCCGCTCTGCTTCTCACGCGCACTCTGATTGCAGCCTGAAGCTCCCAACACTGTTGTACAATGCGGTGATCAGTGGACTTGGGCTCTTACTTTAAGTAATCGGATATTTACGGCTACTTATGTGGGAATCTTTTTTCCGCTTTCGCTTTGGCTTGCTAGAGGTTTTCTCTCAGGTACATGTCGGTTTCCCTTTTAATCAGCTTTCATGATCATATGCTGGGGCTACAGCTGCTTTTTTTACAGGTTTAGTTATGAATGTAGAGCATGAACTAAATCTAAACAAATAAGCTTGGTAAGAATGAAAATTGGGTAAAATAAATTAAATGGAAGCACCGGTGCCCCCATTGGAGCTGTACTGCCAACCTATTTGGGGTAGAGTACAGCAAACATGACTCATATTCAAATTATCTTTTAAACTGATTAGTCGAGTTTCTCTTAGTTGCTTCGTACGATTTTAACGGTTACTTATACTTTGTTGTTAAGTTTTTCTATACTGCCTTTCGAAAAACAAATATTTATTGCCTTTCATTTATCTCATGCCAGAGCTTGTCAGTTGCTATTTAAAAAATCCTTTTAAATTCCACCCTTTAAATGGAAGTCACATGATTTTCGCTGTTTCAACCGCAAGTGCTCAGCGGTTTAACATATTGTAGCGAAATTACAATTTGGTAATTTGTTATGGATAACCGGAATTGATGTTCTTTAATTCATCTTCTTCTTTAAGAATTACCAAAGTATTCTTCTTCCTTTCTACAACTTTAGTATCGCGTTCCGCGGCTTTCTTTTGACCTTAGCATTTAACTTGGTTGATTCGAAATAATAAAAATAGTCGGTTTGTGTCATACAACTAGCTCTAACATTCGTCGATGGAAAGAATGGCAATTCAACAGTGTTATTAGTATGGAATGGCCGCGACCATAGACCATCAAAATAAATAGCATTCAGAATTAGCATAACCGATCCTTGAAGATCATTTTTTTTTGTAACCAAATTGTTCAGATGACCAGCAGTTATATTAGCACACCAATTGTTAATGGTTTGAGCAGATCCCTCAGAATCATGGAAGTCCAATAGTTGAACATTGGTGTCATAGTGAGTTTAAATTATTGAAGCATACCTCTGAAGGGGCTCAATAAATTGATCAACGTACATTTTGGTACCAACATTCAAATCATAAGAAACGCTTGGTTTTTTAATAATCGCTGAATTTTTTTATACAATTCTGGTGATTGTAAATTGGGCACCCAATTCATTTTGTGTTGTCGATCCCTCTCCAGCAGCTTCCGCCAATAATGCAAGGACTAGTCCTTCGGAAGGATCGTTCTGAGAACTCTCCAGTCAAATGAATCATGTCTATCATTTTTATACGCTTTTATATGCTTGTTGTGATGCCTGTGGAAGAACATTTACCCTGGCCTGGATGTGAAGATATTACTTTCATCACGAGGTAGCACATTGGACTCCTGCATTGCCCCTGAAAAAGAAACAAGAAAAAACACCACAAAGAATCTTTCTAAATCTTAAAATGATAAATTAATCTTACCTAAATCACAATTGCGGATGGCAGCTGAACATCTCACAGCAGAAGTAAATACGTCAGAATAAACATTTCGCGTAAAGAAGAAATCGTACTAGAACACAAAATGGAAACGAGGTACGGGCAAAAAATTCTCATTACACACCACGTTTCGCCATTCGCCCCGCATGCGACACTAAAATTGTCGGCGCCAAATTGCGTCGTTGATTGCCATAAACGTAATACAATGAATGCGACATTGTCGTCGTCATTTCAAGATAAATGAGTTGAGTTTTGCTTTCTTTGGGATGACTACAGGGAAATTTTTACATCTTTTAAGAATAAGTATAAGTTGTATTTAAAGCTTATTTGCATTTATGCCAGATTTAAAAGGACGGTGCTCGAAATTTACTCTACTTTTTGACGACGACATTTTTTGTGGCACAGCATTCGCTATGTTCTAATGTCGTAACATGAATTCGAAAATTATTCTTTTTGGCGCCGACAGGTGCGTGTCGCAATCGTGGTACTTCAACCTTTAACTGCAGCTAGCTCACAAGAAACCACTGCGCAGCGGAATATCGAATAGTACATCTAAAATCAAATGCAGCAAGTCGTGCGTGCCGCTTCCAGCTACCTCTAGGCCAGCTGAAAGTACGGTTTTATGGAATTTATGAATTATTCCCGGTAAGACTTTATTTTTTTTTTATATTTTTTTCACTTATACCATATTGAAATAGAAATCAATTGAATTTACTCAAAATATTTTCTAGATAATAAGTTGAGAGCAGCCTGAGGCAGCAATAACTGAAATGGTAACACTCATGACAAATGATGAGGTGCAGTTGCTATGCCAGGTTATTGCTGCTATGCCAGTTGTTGCTATGCCAATATTGTTGCCATGCGCCTTTGACTACCGTTCTTTGGTGCCGTGTGCAAACTCTGTCTATATAAACAGCAGTCTGACTTGGCTGTTTCTCTTTTTTAGTTTGGCAGCGCAGTGATCAAGTGGTTATCTATTCCTAGTGTTATTTCCCAGTGTTCTAATTTCCACTAACAAATCAAATACTTTGTTTTGGTTGACGATTGAAATAAATATTCTTCTTCTGGGTCTCGCCTGGATTAAGAGTATTGTTTTGATAAGCGACTAAAATAAAGATTCTTATTGTGGGTAGCGACTGCAATAAGAATTTAATACTAATCAAACAAGTGCTTTATTTTGGTTAAAGGGTTAAAAATTGAGATTTTTATTCTGGGTACCGACTGGATTAAAGATCTTATTTTTGACAGCGGCTGAAATAAAGATTCTTACTGTGGGTATCGACTGCAGTAAGAATAAGTTACTAACACGAAACTCTTTATTGCGGGTCTCGACTGTAATAAAGATTCTTATTGTGGGTATCGACTGCAATAAGAATAAATTACTAACACCAAACTCTTTATTGCGGGTCTCGACTGTAATAAAGATTCTTTCTGTGGGTAGCGGCTGCAATAAGAATAAATTACTAACACCAAACTCTTTATTGCGGGTCTCGACTGTAATAAAGACTCTTATTGTGGGTATCGACTGCAATAACACTTTATCGCGGGTCTCGACTGTGATAAAGATTCTTTCTGTGGGTAGCGACTGCAGTAAGAACAAACTACTAACTCAAAACAATTCATCGCGGGTCTCGACTGTGATAAAGGATTCTTTCTGTGGGTACCGACTGCAGTCAGAATTACTAACCTCCCTTTATTCTGGGTCTCGACTGGAATAAAGAAAATCCCAATCTAAAACCTTAATAGAGAACCCAGTGAATCAGCTACCAAACACTGATCAGGCGAGTACAAAGTCAGATACAGTAACATAAATTCTCTTTTAAAATAATCAAATACAATAAAACTAAATTTTCTTTTAAAAATAATCTTATTACTAAGATAACATAAATCATATATCGTCGTAACCTTTTCCATGTGCTAAGATTTCGATGAATTTCTTAAAGGAGTTTGAACGTTAGAATAAAACTGCTCCCTCGTTTACCGCTCGGCCGGAGCAAATTTTTATCGAATAGATAAAAACGTTACAATTGGTGTCAAGTGTGGGGTCTTAGAAAAATATTTCTTCGAATATTTTGTCCCACTCAAATACTCGTTTCGGTGTTTAAAATTTATATTGAATTCGTCGAAGTCTCGCGATCTTAACTAAGTTATTATTTTCCATTTTAAGTCTTTTTAAAGCGAGTTGGAACTTTTCGTAACGATAGAATCACTCTTTTCGAGCATTTAAATAAACGCTATACTATTACGGCATTTACGTATAATTGCGACTTTTGGTGATCTCTTTCGGTTTAAATGAGTTGCTCATAATGGATTCCGAACAGCTGAAGGAGCTGAAGGATGAAATTAAGGCCATGGCAGCAGCTTTGGTGAAAGAGCTGGCGAACGAAATCAAGGTGGAATCGCAACAAGAACAAGCTGCGTCCGCTACAGCCATAGAGTCGGGAATAACTGATCAAGTGGCTAAACTATCTAAGAAAATGGACGAGCTGGATAAGACTTTATGTGGGACGGGATTTGATAACCGAGTTTTTGAAGACTTTTCTTCTCTGGCAAATACGTCTTCCCCTACAACTACTACTACGTCGACTACAACTTCGGTAGCATCACCTATCTCGTCGAGCGCGGCAATAGTTCATTCAATTACACCTGCAGTGTCTATTAGCAGCTCGCTACCCAATTTTTCTGTGTCTTCTCAGGGACACCTGCCGTCGACCTATAGAAACCAAACATTTAATTATCCTGTGCAGCCTACTTCAAGCTGGAGTCAATTGCAAATTAATGGCCATTTTCCATTGAACCCTGCACGCAGTCAGCCTGCTGTGTTATCTGTTGAACAAGCTCCTTTACCGAGAGACTTCATCGAAAGACTTTATTCCATACAACAGCCTAATTCAAATTTGGGGCAGCAGTCTAACACCATTTTTGTTCAGCACCCCAATTCTAACTTTGCTCAGCAATCTAATGCCATGTTTGACCAACAGTTTAACTCAAATTTTACTCAGCGATCTAGTTCGAATTTTATGCAACAGCCTAAGCCTAATTTAGCTGGACAGCCTAACTTCAACTTCCTGCCACCGCCTTCTTCGAATTTTAAACGACAGCCTTCGTTTCCCTCAACTTCAAATGCAGGAGCTGTCAGCTATGGACCAGTCGGGCTAGTCTGCGAGGTAATGCTCTGTCAGTACTAAGCGTTTTCCCTCCCGGTCATCGCATTCAATACGGAGAGCTAATCGCGTTGCTAGAACAGCGCTTTGGAGTCGACTCCTACTCGAGCCAGGTGCAGTTCTGTGGAAGATCGCAAGGTCCGAGGGAAAGTTTTGCAAATTTTGCACTGGAGTTACAGCGGCTTGCTACGACTGCATTTCCCTCCTGCCCAACAGATATCGTTGACAGAATGGCAGCGTTACGATTTTTGGAAGGAATTCGGGACGACGAGTTGAGGACTTTGGTCAGAGTTCGGGGACCAAAATCACTGCATGAAGCCGTGAACGCAACACAAGAACTAGCCACAGGGATTAATGTGGGAAGGAATGCCAGAGTTCATGTCGCGCAAGCCTCAACTAATAAACGCAATTATGGAAGACGTAGAAAACCGACGAGAAACGTTGTAACAGTTAGAGAACAAGAGGTTCTCGGCTCTTTCGGTGGGAACACAACTACGGCATTGACGAACCCCCCCAGGCTATACGATACGTTTACTCCGGCTTCCCGTGTCGAGATCCCACCCGCAGTTTCTATAGATTCGGGAAACGCATCAACATCGACCCACAGGGGCACCAGTCGATGAACATTCCTGCTGCCCCAAATAATAGAAACAACGCTGACAACCCCGCGGAATTCCTGGCTATAACTCCATCCTCCCAGACCATTTTTGAGATTTTAAGCGATGAATCTTCTAGATATAGCCATTCAGAACGTACTGAGAATCAAGTTGAAGTGACTATCCAATCCGAAGGTCCTTCTAAAGACAGTCTCACCGTCCAAGGAATATTAAACGAGAAGCCATGCAGTTTCATCTTAGACACTGGAGCCACAGTCTCTATTGTTGGCCCTACCTTTCTAAGCCGTTCATCACTGACAAAGCTCGAGAAATCGCATGTCGTGATTAAGCAGCGTGACGGGTAGCCGGATAGATGTTCTAGGTAGACTGAAGGTCGAACTTCACTTAGGAATTTATCGTGCCCACCACATGATGCTGGTCGCTCATATTGAGCCTTTGTGCATATTAGGAGTGGATTTCTTGAATGGTAACAATTGCCGGCTAGATTTCGAAAGGAATGTGCTTCAAATAGGAAATGGGACCGTGAATCTTAGTAAACCCGATTACCCTGAGATAAAAATCAATCTCCCAGAAAGCATATTGCTGACCGCTCTTAGCGAAACCATTATTCCTGTAAATCGAAAGCGAAAGGTGGAAGATGGACCGATTTTACTCTTATACCCTAGGCCAAACTTACCATAAGGCATACACGCTGCGCGGGTCTTAGTCGAGTCAAAGAAGCAAAACATCCCGGTGCGATTTATTAATCTATCGGCCACTGATGTTTTTATACCTCGTGATAGTTTCATTGGATGTCTCGAGCCGGGAGATATTGCGAACGCTGTCTCTTCTACGAGCGATGCAGAGCTAGACCCTCTTGGGGTCATCCTCAACCGAGTGCCCGAGGGACTGTCTAGCGAAGACAAGCAACAGCTGACGTCCGTTCTTTATGAATTTCGCGATATTTTCTCCACTGGCTCTAGCGACGTAGGCCGAACAGAAATCACAAAACATCACCTTGATGTTGGCGAAGCGAAACCTTTCAGGATACCACCTCGAAGGGTTCCGTTGGCAAAACGGATCGAGGTCGAGCAATTGGTACAGGAAATTGAGAGCAATAACATTATCAGGCCATCCAACAGTCCCTGGGCGTCCCCTGTAGTTCTTGTTAAGAAGAAGGATGGCAGTACTAGGTTTTTTGTAGACTATCGGCGTCTAAACCATATCACCAAGAAAGATTCTTATCCCCTTCCTAGAATGGAAGATACCCTAGTCTCCTTCTTCGGATCTACTTGGTTTTCTACCCTCGACCTAAAAAGTGGCTACTGGCAAGTCGAAATGAGTGAACAGGATAGAGAGAAAACTGCCTTTGTGACTGGAGCCGGTCTTTGGGAGTTTAACGTAATGCCCTTTGGTCTGTGTAACGCCCCCGCCATTTTCGAACGTTTAATGGACGGCGTATTTCGTAAACTAGATACAGAAACCACTCTAGTATATCTCGATGACATTATTTTTCATGGGCGTGATATCGAAGACCATCTTGCTAACCTGAGAAAGTTATTTCAGCGGCTTCGTGCGGCCAAGGTAAAGATACTGGAGGACCTTATATAAATTAGCAAAAAAAACTGCCGGTGCTGGTACTATGTCATCTGTGTTTAAGGATATGAATTCCTTAAAGCAGCATGACGAAGCGTTGTACGGCAGGTGGGGCACCAGTTGTCCACCGCCGTAGGTGGTTTAGTTTAGCCACCGTGGTACCTACGTGAGGTACTAGAAGGGTTTCCTCATTAAGCGGTGTGGATGCTATTGTTGTGTGTGTTTGTTTGATTGTCTCCTTGTTGGTGTGTTAACTGTTGTGTTCCGTGTGTGTTATATATCTTAGCGAAAAGTTATTATATATACTTCTGTAAAGGCATCTATATAATCTAGTAAAAAAATATAATATAAATGTGACGCTCTGCTAAGATCCAAGAAGCGTAAGCAACGCGTAACCACGAGAGATGGTACCCGGTACAATATCCGTTTACTTAAAGATGGAAACCTCAAAATTTTAAAATAAAAACAAAAAAAAACAAAAATCATAAAAGGAGTTATTTATTTAGCACATTTCCCTCCATAATTCGCTTGCAGTTCAGCAGTTGGGGCTCCACAAACTTGGTTTCCTATAAGAAATTATTTATTTATCACATTTCCCTCCATAATTCGCTTGCAGTTCAGCAGTTGGGGCTCCACAAACTTGGTTTCTTATAAGGACTCGGTCGGAACTTCGAGTCTGAAGAAGGGGGCAATGTAGCGAAATTACAATTTGGTAATTTGTTATGGATAACCGGAATTGATGTTCTTTAATTCATCTTCTTCTTTAAGAATTACCAAAGTATTCTTCTTCCTTTCTACAACTTTAGTATCGCGTTCCGCGGCTTTCTTTTGACCTTAGCATTTAACTTGGTTGATTCGAAATAATAAAAATAGTCGGTTTGTGTCATACAACTAGCTCTAACATTCGTCGATGGAAAGAATGGCAATTCAACAGTGTTATTAGTATGGAATGGCCGCGACCATAGACCATCAAAATAAATAGCATTCAGAATTAGCATAACCGATCCTTGAAGATCATTTTTTTTTGTAACCAAATTCTTCAGATGACCAGCAGTTATATTAGCACACCAATTGTTAATGGTTTGAGCAGATCCCTCAGAATCATGGAAGTCCAATAGTTGAACATCGGTGTCATAGTGAGTTTAAATTATTGAAGCATACCTCTGAAGGGGCTCAATAAATTGATCAACGTACATTTTGGTACCAACATTCAAATCATAAGAAACGCTTGGTTATTTAATAATCCAAGAATTTTTTTATACAATTCTCGAATTAGAACTGGTGATTGTAACTTGGGAAGAATTGCAGCCAATTCATTTTGTGTTGTCGATCCCTCTCCAGCAGCTTCCGCCAATAATGCAAGGACTAGTCTTTCGGAAGGATCGTTCTGAGAACTCTCCAGTCAAATGAATCATGTCTATCATTTTCATACGCTTTTATATGCTTGTTGTGATGCCTGTGGAAGAACATTTATCCCTGGCCTGGATGTGAAGATATAACTTTCACCACGAGTTAGCACATTGGACTCCCGCATTGCCCCTGAAAAAGAAACAAGGAAAAACACCACAAAGAATCTTTCTTAAATCTTAAAATGATAAATTAATCTTACCTAAATCACAATTGCGGATGGCAGCTGAACATCTCCCAGCAAAATTGAAATACGTCAGAACGAACATTCCCCGTAAAGAAGAAATCGTACTAGAACACAAAATGGAAACGAGGTACGGGCAAAAAATTCTAATTACACACCACGTTCCGCCATGCGCCCTGCATGCGACACTAAAATTGTCGGCGCCAAATTGCGTCGTTGATTGCCACAAACGTAATACAATGAATGCGACATTGTCGTCGTCATTTCAAGATAAATGAGTTGAGTTTTGCTTTCTTTGGGATGACTACAGGGAAATTTTTACATCTTTTTAAGAATAAGTATAAGTTGTATTTAAAGCTTATATGCATTTATGCCAGATTTAAAAGGACGGTGCTCGAAATTTACTCAACTTTTTGACGACGACATTTTTTGTGGCACAGCATTCGCTATATTCTAATGTCGTAACATGGATTCGAAAATTATTCTTTTTTGGTGTCGACAGGTGCGTGTCGCAATCGTAGTACTTCAACCTTTAACTGCAGCTAGCTCACAAGAAACCACTGCGCAGCGGAATATCGAATAGTACATCTAAAATCAAATGCAGCAACTCGTGCGTGCCGCTTCCAGCTACGTCTAGGCCACCTGAAGGTATGGTTTTAAGGAATTTATGAATTATTCCCGGTAAGAGTTTATTTTTTTTTTATATTTTTTACACTTATACCATATTGAATTAGAAATAAATTGAATTTACTCAAAATATTTTCTAGATAATAAGTTGAGAGCAGCCTGTGGCAGCAATAACTGAAATGGTAACACTCATGACAAATTATGAGGTGCAGTTGCTATGCCAGGTTATTGCTGCTATGCCAGTTGTTGCTATGCCAATATTGTTGCCATGCGCCTTTAACTACCGTTCTTTGGTGCCGTGTGCAAACTCTGTCTATATAAACAGCAGTCTGACTTGGCTGTTTCTCTTTTTTAGTTTGGCAGTGCAGTGATCAAGTGGTTATCTATTCCTAGTGTTATTTCCCAGTGTTATAATTTCCACTAACAAATCAAATACTTTGTTTTGGTTGACGATTGAAATAAATATTCTTCTTCTGGGTCTCGACTGGATTAAGAGTATTGTTTTGATAAGCGACTAAAATAAAGATTCTTATTGTGGGTAGCGACTGCAATAAGAATTTAATACTAATCAAACAAGTGCTTTATTTTGGTTAAAGGGTTAAAAATTGAGATTTTTATTCTGGGTACCGACTGGATTAAAGATCTTATTTTTGACAGCGGCTGAAATAAAGATTCTTACTGTGGGTATCGACTGCAGTAAGAATAAGTTACTAACACGAAACTCTTTATTGCGGGTCTCGACTGTGATAAAGATTCTTATTGTGGGTATCGACTGCAATAAGAATAAATTACTAACACCAAAATCTTTATTGCGGGTCTAGACTGTAACAAAGACTCTTATTGTGGATATCGACTGCAATAAGAATAAATTGTTAACACCAAACTCTTTATTGCGGGTCTCGACTGTAATAAAGACTCTTATTGTGGGTATCGACTGCAATAGGAATAAATTACTAACTCAAAACACTTTACCGCGAGTCTCGACTGTGATAAAGATTCTTTCTGTGGGTAGCGGCTGCATTAAGAATAAATTACTAACACCAAACTCTTTATTGCGGGTCTCGACTGTAATAAAGATTCTTATGGTGGGTATCGACTGCAATAGGAATAAATTACTAACCCAAAATACTTTATCGCGGGTCTCGACTGTGATAAAGATTCTTTCTGTGGGTAGCGACTGCAGTAAGAACAAACTACTAACTCAAAACACTTTATCGGGGGTCTCGACTGTGATAAAGGATTCTTTCTGTTGTTACCGACTGTAGTCAGAATTACTAACCTCCCTTTATTCTGGGTCTCGACTGGAATAAAGAAAATCCCAATCCCAAAACCTTAATAGAGAACCCATTGAATCAGCTGCCAAAGACTGAGCAGGTGAGTACAAAGTCAGACACAGTAACATAAATTTTCTTTTAAAAATAATCTTATTACTAAGATAACATAAACCATATATCGTCGTAAACTTTTTCATTTGCTAAGATTTCGATGAATTTCTTAAAGGAGTTTGAACATTAGAATAAAACTGCTCCCTCGTTTACCGCTCGGCCGGAGCAAATTTTTATCGAATAGATAAAAACGTTACAATATAAAGAAATTGTTGAGTAAGCAAATCGGTTCTGCGAGTATTATTCAGAAGATGTATCACCTACTTACCCTTTTTAAGTTTTCGATCCCTGATGCTGGAAGGAATTCGAGGAATTGAAACTATTAAAAAAATAGCCGCACTCTTAATTGTAGATAGCTCAGCTATAACAAACAGTGTTGTGGATCTGTGTACAGCTCTATAGGTCTATTTCACATTACCAGTCACTACAGCAACGCTAGAATGTTCACTAAAACTTATAAAGACTTACCTTCGTGGTACCATGTCACAGATGCGGCAGAATTCCCTGGTGATACTGAGCATCGAAATTGAAGAAAGTCATAGTATTCATATTGACAGACTCATGGACGGATTCTTGACATCAAAAGAACGACGCTTCGGAAAGTTGTGAATAAGGTTAGTTTTATTCAATAGTCATAAAATTATCAATGTAAATAAGAAAAATTAGAGGGACGGAGGATCAGAGCCAGCCCTAACTATATGGTCCGCACTTTTGTTCCCCATGATCCCATGTGACCAGGAACCCACAGAAGGGGCACCTTGTTGTGGATACACAACTTATCCACAGACGACCTGCAATCCCCCAGTAACTTAGGTTACCTAATTATTAAAAAAAAATTTTTAAAAAGCATATGTACACAATTTGAGCTCTACAAGAATCGGTTTCACAGCTCGAGCTTAAACTCAAGATAAGCTAAGTTCTGTTCTTAACTTAAGCGTAGCTTAAACCAAAATGAGTTACAATACTCCTCGCTTCCTTTTGTTTTTAATATAACAACACTACGCAATTATGGAGTATAAAATTGTGAATCAACTAACTGTAAAAATTTTGTTTATGTCTTTTTTTTTTACTGTGAGATTGTTCTGACAGCAAGTCAAAAAAATAATAAGCGAATAGAATTATAGGAATGGTTTAATTCTTATTAAGGGCAGTACTCAAGTTTGGTTGATTCCTGATTATTCTTTGTCATCTTGGTGAGATAGTCAATATTAGGTCTGTATGTTTACTCTTACGTTTTTATCCAGGCTTCAAAGTTTTTACACAGATTCGGAAGTTGTTTACCCATAATGTGTATGTTAACTCCTGGGACTTGAAAAATTTTACAGTTGAATGCATTTCCGATCCTGAACAAAAGCTAACATTTTTACACAGGCCGTGCGTTCAGGTGTACATAGCGATGTGCTTTTCAGCACAGGTGTCCACATCACATGATTGAAAAGTAGGGATAGCAACTGAGCGGTTGTTGTGCACTTCGATTCGAAATGTCACTTTTGCAATTTCTTCAACAAGGAAACTACTCTAAACGTCAAAACTCCTAAGCGCATCGAGACACTACGCTAACAGACCGTAGCGTAAAAATGTGCACACCGATGTGCTGGGGAAATGACAACGCTTCGGTCACCTGAACGACATGGAGTGTAAAAATATGACATTATGTGACATTCTGCGTTCGGCTGAATGCACGGAGGGTAAAGCGGATGACTAAGTTCGTTCTTTTCTTCAATTGACAAATAATTCTTTTAGTTGCCAGGGCAATTTTTAAAATATAAAATACATAAAATAAGTAATATAAAATACATAAAATAAATCCGATTTTATTAAAATAAATAAATAAATAAAATAAAATATGTTGGATTTTATTAAAAAAAAATTATAAATTAATTTAAAAAAATTAATCTTGATTTTTGACAGCTGACAAATTTACATCGATTTAGCCAGGCTTTACTAATAAGTTGTCTGTTAACTTTTTCATTCTCATCTATTAAGCTTAAATTTACGGTCTTACGGCAAGCTTTGGTTACACTAGAATCATTTTTAGTAGGTGAAATGAAATTTTTCGAAACTGGGTTTTTTGAAGAAAACAATTTGTTTTTCCGTAATCTAAGAAATATTGTAGCAAGTGTTATACCATTTTAGAATCCTTATTAAATGCGTCAACTTTAAAGTTACTTGCCAAACTGGCGTAGTACATTTTTTTTCTTCATTACAGTCAGTTAAAGGTGGGTGAAATATTAATTTTTTATTCTTGGTTCGGCAAAATGTGACATGTTCTTCCAAGTTGGAACAGTAGGCTTAGAATTTAAAGCAGCAGATTACATAAGCCCTATTCGGGATAACATAAGAAAAATAAAATTAAAATAGTAAAGATTTTTAGCAACAGGAGCTAAAAAACCATCATAGGGTGTACGTTTTCTCGGAAATAAAAGAAATGTCTATAATTTGAAAAATACATGGCTTAGAATTTTTTTATATTTTTCTGGTAACTGTTATGATTTGGTCTATCACCCGATTCTGGCTTGACGTCGACTTACGGGACACCCTGTATATGAAAATCAGCAGTTGGATTATTACAAACGATAAACGCTCCAAAAAAAGTCACGTTTGCACCTTTGGAAAAAGTAGTCGAGCTCCTTAGTGCTCACGCGTTAATAACAGCTAGGAAAATAAAAATCGGTTCATGCGTTCATAACGTATTTGTAAAGATAAAAGTTTGTTCGCGCGTTAATAAGAAGCGCAGAAAAAATTAGGCTGGTTCACGCGTTGTTTGGTAAAGGGCCTCTTCCCTCATGCCACGAAAACATGAAAACAAAAGCACACATCACACCACATCAAATTCTCAGAGGAACATCATCGTACCTTATTGGAAGCAGAAAAATAAAATATAGTACATCATTAATTATTAAGGTATATTCGAATATTCACATAAAAGTAAGGTCAGGACTCACATATAATACGTAGGATAGTAGGGTTGTGTACATGTACATTAGATGTTAGGATTCACATAATTTGATAAAATAGATTTATATACTTACGTTATGTTAGGTAGCAAGAACCATTCACAAAAAAAAAAGAACATAAAACACGTAAAAAAAAGAACATAAAACACGTAAAAAAAATATTATAATTTAAGTAGGAACTTGTACTCACCATAATATGTACTTGAAAAATTTCTTGCACTTGTACCACTCCACATCTAGATTGATACTAGTCAGTGTTTTTTCTTCTTCTCTCCGTTCTTTGTTAAATGAGTTGTTTATGTCATAATTTTATGGTTAAAAAGAGATAGTTAGTCCAGGAAAGAGATAGAAGAGAAGAAGGGAAAGACCTTCCAGAAAATTATATTCGAAAAATAAAACTTTAAGTTTTGAGAAACCGGTGAAATTCAAATACCAAAAAGATAGAGCAAATCTGAAGAAAGAACACAGTCGAAGTAAATCCTGCTACGCGACTGTATCGGAAACGTTATAAATATCGAAAACGCTAAAATAGAAAGGTGAAATTATCAAGAACTTTTCAACATTCGTCGAAAATATTAAAAGGACGCAAAATCAAGTTGTGCAGCAGTGCAATTTCTAGTTAAAAATAAATAGTCAATAATTAGTTTTTTTTTAATCGTGGCAATAACATTTACTATCCGTAGGTTTGTATCCTAAAAGTGAGAAAATTCATATAACATTAGCCTAGACTTAGACAACATATCACATTAGAGACATCTAGCGTAAAAGACAGAGACCCAACTTCCGACAAAAAACATACACGTTAAGACGAAAAATGAAAATTTGCAGTTCAAAAAAATTGAAAATTTTTATCGAGAATTAACTCTCCTACATTTTTTTTTTCATTAATATATAGGTACTTTGTATTTCAATTATTTTTCCAAATGAGAGTACACGTCATGTGAAAAAATATTGCTGGCATTTGAAAAAAAAATGCCTACTTATGATAATAATAATGAATGAGAATAAAACGAGGAAAAAACGCAGAAAAAATCAGGTTTCTTATATGGGGGCTCCCTTTAATTTATAATTTAATTAGATTTTTATTATTTGTTGTTATATCGCCAATAGAAAAACACAGTCTGTGAAAATTTCAACTGTCTACCTATTACGGTTCATGAGATACAACCTGGTGACGGACGGACGGACAGCGAAGTCTTACATTAGTAATAAGGTTCCCTTTGTTTAATCTTTGGGTTATCAGACTACTTTTTCAAGCCTATCCATATACGTAGTGTTGCAGTGTGTGCATCAGAGAAGCACATTTCTTAGCTTTACATACGAAAAATTAAATTTCATTAATTGTAAATCTGCTTACTAATAATTTTTCACCTCTTCCCATCGCAATTCTCTCGAAATTGTCTGCACTCTGCAAGTAAACAAGATCATATTGCGTGAGAATTGTGATAACAGAAGGCGCATTGACAAATTATTCTGTAGGTAGGAATGGTACCTGTGCAAATACATAGATCTGATTTCATGTGACTTTTGATGTTTCTTGATTTTGTAAGGTGTAGTTTGTAGATAATGTTTTATAAAAAAGGTAATTTTTGAAAAATAAAAATCAGTTGTTCGTCAGAAGTAAGGAGTTTTCGTTTACGATTTTTCATCGACAACGTATTAAGGTTGAGTACCTTTAATACAACTATTTTCTATTGAGGTTGAGTACCTCAATATACATCGTCAGTATAAACACCGCTTTAATGTTGAGTACCTTAAGGCACAAGTCCTATTAAGGTTGAGCTTGATTGCAATACAAACACTACTACCTTAAGGCGTTCATACTCGCCTAAATGCAATGTGGTTGGAAACTATCAAAATAGGAGGCGAGGAGGGAAGCGAGTGTTGTTTTCAATATTCTTAAGTCTCCTCAAGTGAATATAATTTGGTGGTTCTTTTAATTTGGCCTAAATCTCTTAAATTTTTCTGCACCGCCGTTTTATCAGTCATTCGGTTGTGGCATTTGATCTCTCGGGTGTGCTGATGTCATTACTGCATCGCTTTGTTGTATGCTGTGAGCCGCTAATACCAGCCGTAAGTAGCGTGAATTTTGTCGCATTGACTGTTGTTGTTACAAAGAGCTTGAAGAATCGTATCACAGCGTACGTTCCTATGATAATAAAACAAATATTTCCGGATTCTTGGATGATATTGCTAACCTTATCTTTCAGTGAATATGGATAATATGGTCTTAGAATGCTAACCATGTTTATGTTTTAGTGAACAATATCAATATAAAAGTAAAAATCCAGACCCTCCACCCAAGGTTCGAGGTTCAATTTCCTGTCATCAAGAGCCGGTCGACCAATTTTGATTAAAATTATGCAAACTAGATTTACTTTATAATTCCTGAAATTAGGCCTTTAAAGTCATCTTAATTTTGTAATTAAGTATTAGAGAAAAATAATGTAATAATTCCGTTTTAATTTACCTGATAGGAAGGAGGAAAAATAGGGAAATATAAAATGAAAATTTCCTTACGTTTTACCTAAATTTTACTTAATTTTGAAGTCAAATTAAGGGAAATATATAGAGATTATAGTTGGATCGTATTTCCAAATTCAAGGCAAGATAATGTCAATATTCCCTAAATAATTTGCTTTACGATTGTGTTCGCCCTCAAAATCGGAATCCCCGATAAAGTTAACCTCGAAGTAAATTGGACTAAATCGACATGTTTAACGAATTCCCTCATAGTTGAAATTACGTAAATACAGGGTGTTTCCCACTAGGAGATCAATAGAACGGGAGGTGATAGTACTAAACTAAAAATTTCGGAATTTCTTACTTTTTTTTAATTTAACCTCTATTATTTTTGAAAATAGGTCGTTAACATAATTTTTTTTTATAAAAACTGTAGACTCTCCTTTTTAATTTGATCCATTACACCATGTGGGTTAACTGTAGCCGTTATACAGTTATTAACTCATAACCTATTCCGGCCACACCGAAATTAGACGATATCTTTTACAATGGCGTGCTAAGGGAACAAATTATTGTTGAGAATAGGTTTGAAAATTGGTTTGTGAATAAGTTTAGAGCTAATAACTTTTAAAGGGCTTCATATAGCACATTAGGTGTAATAGGTCAACTTAAAGAGGAGAGTCTACAGGTTTCAGTTTTTATAAAAAAAATTATGTTAACGACCTTTTTCCAAAAATAATAGAGATTAAATTTAAAAAAAGGTAATAAAATCCGAAATTTTTAGTTTAGACAACCATAATTCTTGATGGGAGAGGTGTGTGGTGCTGATTGAGCAGTCGTTGGAAAGGCCATGCAGTTCTGCAAACAACGAGCTCCTAACTGTGACCATACGCCTTGCAACTTTTAATATATAGGGTGTTTTGTGAAAAACTATTTTTTTTATTAATCACCCTGTAACTCCTAAGCGGTTGATATGCCCCCCCCCCCCCCCGCTGCCAAACAAATTTTGGTTCGACTAGGTGAGTACTATCACCTCCCGATCTATTGACCTCCTAGTGGGAAACACCCTGTATACCTTCAAAGGCAATTGACAAAAGAAGGTTATTTCATCATTGGCAAATATGTTAGGAACATTTTCAACGTGTCCTGGTTAGCAGTTTTATTCTGAAATATTTTAAATAAAAGACATTTATTATGGGCTCTACTTTTACCAAAAAAGCGAAACCTTATTCACCTACACGTTGCCCCTTTTTACGACATTATTATATCGAAACCAGTCAGGCTATGGAATACTACTTGCATCTTTCCCAAAAGATGTTTCACTTGATTTGTTCCAATGCACATGATTATTTGATCTCCAACGATGCAGAATATACGCATTTTCAACTATCTTGTGTCCAAATTAATGCTAATGACATCGCTTACTATTCTTAAGATATAAATGAAATACACGAATTAGTAATTTGGAGATATCTTTACCTTACTTAATACGCGTGTTTTTTATCTGTTTGTTTTACATATAGTCAAATCTCTTTTTTCTATTTAGGCAAAATTCCATACCTAAGGGCGAAATGCACTATTTTGAATCGAAGTTTCTTTATTATTTGTATCGTTTCCTAAACAGGGAATTTTGCCCGCAAAGTCGGAAATTTTTTAGTTTCGACTTGCCGTACTGGAAAGTCGTCGTATAAGGAAAAATTTTAAGTCAATCTAACTTTTAGGTCGATAGATGTAATATGAACCATATTTATTTAACAAAACAAGGCTGCCATATATTAACGGAATGAATACAAAAATTGTAAGATACATTAATTTAATTCTTTCCATAATTACTGCAAAAAACACCCGAATAAATACATTTTTCTTAATCTCAAAACGATTAAAGATAATTTAAATTAATTACAAGCTTCTATGGCAGACCAAAAGATAATTTAAAACAATTTTAAAATTATTATGTTTTAAATATACAATATATTTGAAAAATGAAAGTGGAAAAAAATGGCATTATTTTTATTTCTTAGCTTTGATGAAATTTTCAACTTTAAGAAAAGTTTGGTTTATTTTATTAGTTTTTAAATACAACTTATGATATTTCTCCGGGGAAGATATAAAAAAAGACTAATTTTCAATGTAATGACTGATTTATTCAAAAGCTCTCGAAAAACTGTACAATTCTACCTGTAAGTACTTTTCTGCTTATTTAACCATAATTTTATATATTTCATGAGACAAAGAAAAAGCTGAATAACTAAAAAATAATTTTATTTCAATGGAATCAAATAAATTGCAACACGTATCCGGTGTCGATACTTGTTGGTCAGTCAACATGACTTATTGAAAATTGTCTATTCGACATAAGTGCGTTTGCAATTTATTTACCAGGTGCTATGCGTGTTATGATAACTTACCTTCATATCACCGTATATATGTTAATGCTCAGAAAAGATGGACGGATTCTTCCACATGCTTTTTCTTCAAATCCTTCTTTTTCTTTTCCTTCTCCTCAACCACCAGTAAATTATACAGGGTTTATAATTCTTATAACAATTTTTACATCGGTTATCTAGTGTTTAACAACACTGTGGAATTTTAAAGAAATTCGAAACAGCAAATGACAGAAGACGGTGTCGAGTCAACATATCAGTAGCTGACTGGACTATCAACTGACTCGGCAGTGTGCGGTCTCCCTTAACTTAACCGCAATTAATCGCTGCCCTAATTTACGTGGATAGCCGTAAATTCGACTATGAGTATATATGCGATACAGGAATACTCGAAAGCATAAAAGAACCATAGCTGGAGATGACAATACTTTGTTAAAAGTGTATATGCTGCCAAACATATCTGACAAAATAGTTTTCCTTTACCTTCAAGTTATTTGACATCAACCAATTTCGTAATATAATTTTATGGTATAAACACCAATCGAATTCTATATCAAACATATTCTGCGGTCTAAACGTACCTGCCGAATACAGCATAGATCAAATGCTACATCAAACATATGCTGCGGTATAAACGTACCTAATGCCTTCGCAAAATATAAATTCAACATACTCGAAATCCATTCACAAATTGGCACTTAAAAATGGTCAACAATTTCCGTTGACATTCTATTTCATTTGTATTGACCACTGACATATATGTATAATATTAAGTGCTTGATATGCTAGTTCATGTAGGCAGAATTTTGTGTGTCAAAATAAGTGTTTACGTTGGTGCCTACATCTAAAAAACCATTGGCTGGAAGTTGAAGTGGAAAGTGCTTTTAATACTACGTATGTAATAAATATATTGTCATTAGAAGAACAGTTTTTATCAGTAATAACCCTATATAGTTTAAAAATATTTATTTCCACGAACCTACTTATTTATTTGTTTTTCACAGTTCGCTCTTAGTTGGTACTTGGTGCTTAGACAGAAAGAGACTGCTATATAGAAGTGAGCCCACTTCTTGCAGTGTATTTCTATGAACGTGGTCCGTCTATATAATATTTATATCAGTGGTATTGACAAGAACATGACAGTTTTACGTGACAAATCTGACAAATTTCAGAAAATGATGTTTCTTGAGCTTCCTGTAGTGATCTTTCTTCGATCACGCCTTACGTATACGCCGGTACAAGAACTCTAGAGTTATATTTTTTACATTGTGACAGCAAGATGCATTATGTTTTTATTTTTCGAGTCAGTACTTCCCTCCATTTAAGGTGATGACAAATAATTCGCAGTGGAATTATGTTACAATTCAAACATAAAGACACTTAACCCTTATCGCCCACCGTCGAAATAATTTTATGATGACATCTGTCAACTTCATGACTTAATCCCAAAATTATTTTATTCCATACCCATTCGCAATTATTTTTATTTGTCATCCCAGTAATTGGCTGTCGTGGAAATTTTAATGGTCGATAAAACCATGGAAACGTGATTGCACTTTAAACACGTTTAAAATAAAAAGAAAAAAATCGGTATTTCCAGGCCGTTCTCAAATTTCTGATTTTATTGTGGAAATTTTTCAATGGAACAAACCTATTTTAGCGGTGAGAGCAGTGTTTGAAATGTGCTGTCGAGCACTTGAAACCTTTTGCAATTCAATTAAACCTAAAGGCGTAAAAACGCAATGGCAATCTATGAAGAGGCACTCAAATGAACATTCACAGGTGGGTTATTTAAGGGAGCGCGTACTAATACAGGAACAAAATAAGGCTGGAGGGAAGCACTTAGAATATTTTCGTTTACCAACACTTTTACTACACATTGCTTCAGGGTATATCAAGGAACTATGTACGCGTATACCTATATTAAATGACTTGAGGCATTGCCTTCTTTATTACATATGTATGCATATGTATGAGAAACGTGCTGTTTGAAAGCTTGTAGCATTGCGCATTATGGAAAAACAAACACGTTTCATGTTTAAAAATTTATTTAAAATAAACAACGCTTCTGGTGGCGACAATTCTAACCCCTATTTATAGGTCAAAATGTTTGAACAAAATTACGAAGTGTTTCTGAATTTTCCTAAACTCTACCAAATTCGCTGTGAAATGAGAGTAAAACTTTCGCTGAAGAAGAACGTTCTTTTTTAAGTTTGAAATCTCTTTCCCCTGAAAATCACGAATATGATTTTCTATTGGATGAAAAATTTATATATGTACATAATAATTAAACGTATGATTTTAATATAATAATTAAATTTCATTCAATTGCATCACATTTGTTTGTTGGATTTCACAAAACAATAATTTTCACTTTTTTTGACCTCCAATATGTCATTCTGAAATTTTGAAAAGTTGTTTAGAAGCGAAAAGAGAAAGAAAAAAAAGCTTTCGCTGCAATTCGAGGAGTACTCTGTTTTATTTTTCAAAATTAGAGAATGTCAATTTGATGGTCAAAAACTTAAAATAAATGGTTTTATAAAGTCTAACAAACAAATGAAATGTAATTATTAATTAAAATGTAATTATTACATTTAATTTATAAGTTTAATTATTATGCATTTGATGTTGTCATTAATTAGAAAACTATATTCATGATTTGCAGGGGGAATAGACTTCAAGTTTAAAAAACTAACTTTCGTCTTGAGCGAAAGTTTTACTCTCATTTCATAGCGAATTGGGTAGAGTTTAGGAAAATGCAGAAACACCTCGTAATTTTTTTGAAATAATTACAATTACTTTTTTTTCCCTAAAAGTAAACATTTTGACCTATAAATAGGCGTTAGAATTATCGTCACCAGAAGCGTTATTTATTTTACATAAATTTTTAAACATGAAACGTGTTTGTTTTTCCATTATGTGCATTGCTAAAAGCTTTCTAACATCGCGTTTCTCATACATGTGGATTTTATATCGCCACGGCCTGTAATAAAGAAGGCAATGCTTGAGGCCAACGGGCAGCAACTTTGGATTAATACGTCTGCTACCATAAATATTATACGGAAAATTTAGTTTCAACATAAGGAACTGTTGCCTACCGTTTACTTCTCCAAATTTATTGAAAAACCAATTTTTATATATATATTTACTTCGAAAACGGACTCAAAGATTTTGATGACATTAAATGAATCTGTCGCTACACAGGTATTATCAAGACGTTCTTGAGATTCAATTTCGAGCTGTAAGCGTCGATGCCTGTACTGGTCCCTTTGAATGAGTAATATAACGATGAAACTTGGCGTCAGCAGATGCATTTTCCTGGAAATTTTCTTAGAATAACTAATAAAAATAAGATGTAAACTATGGTTTCCATAAGCAAAGGTACTGTCCGAAGTAGCATCGTTTTCATTCGACATATCCACCAATATGAAAACGAGTTCACTTTTTAACGAGGTGGAACCTAAGAAATAGTCAAATGGAGTATATTTTCTGCAATTGGTACACGTTTTGATGTATGTAGTCATTTATAATATCATCTAGTCTGGAACTTGTGAAACATGAACAGATTTTTTTATAGATAAAATGGTTTCAAGTGAAAAATTAAATATTGGAAAGGTCATAACTTGTGGAGCAAAGTAATTAAAAGCAATTTCGGAGAAGAAAATTCGAAGAAAAAAGAAAATGTGAGTACACAGTAAAAAATAATTCCCTAAAGTGAGTGGCAACAATTTGTGTCGCATAGTTTAGGCATTTGTCGATAAGATTACGGAAAGCTCCACCTTGGAAAACTAAAATGTATGTAGGTAGGTATTTCTCTCTCAAATGTAGGGAGTTTTTGGTTTTTTCCCCCTCAAAATTTGGGGAATATTCCCTAAAATGTAGGGAATTTTTCATATTTTTTTTATATGTTTTTCACAACATTTTAGGGAACATTCCCTAAATTGTAGGGACTATTCCCTAAAATTTAGGCAATTTTCCCTCAAATGTAGGGAATAGGTGATAGTACCGCACCGCTTCCACCATAGGTGAAGGTGATAGAAGAACACCCCTTTTAACAAACATGAATGACCTGAATAGCTATCTTCTTATGGTCCATTCTACTGAGTAGTATGGAAGTCCTATTGGTGCACTGGGCACCCTTACATAAAGTATTGAATAACAATAAATGACTTGTTTTCAAGAACAATGTGTGAATTATATAAACGAAAATATGTTTCCATAAAAAATGTAGCATAATACCTAATTCGTTGAATGTTCTCTTCCTTACATCCAAGAGAGCTTAACATTTCGGAAATATTACGCAATTTAGAAGTTTTCTGGCGCCAGATACCTAAATTCATTGAATGATCCACACCAGCTCGTATTATTAATGACTCTACTCTACTCTAAACTTAACTATTTCTCAGTATCCACTAAACTAAAACGTTGAACTGCGTGGACATCGTTTTGGTGGTCAAAGACCTATTCTTATGATACCCTAGATGACTGCCCGTATGTTATTTCGTATGGTCACCCATGTGTAAGTTTGATTCTTCAAATGGTTTTTCAAATAATTATAAGCAATATCATAGGATTTCATATTCTGAAGAACTTTTCAGTACAATGGAAACGTCTAGGACTGATCATTTTCACAGTATACCTAAGAACCCTAAATTTTTATATGGCAACACCAAGAAAGAGTTACCCGATTTACCCCATTTTTGAAATTGTATTTACTATTTTCATAAAGACGCCACGTATGCCATCTACGTTAATGCGTTCTCAAGCAGTGTGCAAATATATAGTGAAAGACGAAATTTTTGTATGGCAACCCCATGAAGGAGTTGCCCGACTTGTCTAATTTGCGAACTTACTATTTTTTTTTAAAGTCCGTGTGTAAAATTTCTGCTCTCTAAGTTGACGCGTTTTCGAGTTATCGTGCGGACGGACAGACAGACGTGCGATACAAACGGAATGACAAACTGAGTATGCGCTTTAGATTTCATCCAGGGTATACTTAGAAGAACGACTGTTTTTGGATGAAAGATTGTTTAGTCGCAAAATATATATTCTTGAACGAAAACGGTGTTTCATTTCATAATTTTCAGTAACAAATAGTCGAAATTTCATTTATATTTTTTATATTTTTTAAATTTATAGTTCAGAAGTAGCATTAAGCTCTAGCGTTCATTGAGAAAATAGATAATAATAAACAGACAGTGATTATATAAAAGTTATAGTGATAGATATTGCGAACAGATAATTAAAATGGGCCGCGGAAAGATATCGCGATGTTCGAGTTCCGCAGAAAGCTGTCACTCAGGGCGTATTCACACGAATCGTTATAAAAGAATGCGATATGCAATTCAAGAAAAGATGCATTCTTCTGCTTGTCCATCTAGCTTTCGTCGCAAATACAGCTGCGAACCAATTTTACTGAAAGTTACCGCCGATATTCGTGAAGCGCTGAATAAGAATGACATGGAAATTCTAGTACTAAGTATATTAGACTTTTGGATTTTGACAGTCTCAATCACAATAAATCAGTGCAAAAATTAATTTCGAATTTTAGTTTAACCTTTATCTGTCGGAATCATACGAATTTTGTACATTGCCCTTATATGAATGAATTACCGGATATAATACATTATGCCAATATACCCCATTTATTCCCAACCATGTATAATGTCGTTCGATGTAAAACTCATGTCAGTTCATATTGGAATTTATATAAATAAAGGGATGTATAACAAAAAAAACAAAAAGTCAGATAGTCGTTTTAGAGTTTCAGAACCGTTCCATAAATGGAACAGTGGGAAAGCATGCCTCTGTATTTACTTACTTGTGTAATGAGATAACGGAAAAAGCATATTCATTCAAAAACGTTTCTTATTAAATGAACTTATAATAACTTTTACATATTCCGAAAACTCAGAACTCAATACATTTTAGTTAGTATGAACCTCGGCAGAACATTTCTGATGCAAGGCAATATTGCAACTTCAATTTCAATGCAGTGTTTTTGTGACATAATCCACAGCGGCTTTGTTTATTTTGTTTGATTATGTGATGTACCTAGCCGTCTAATCTAATACTATCAGTAAGACGGTTTATGACCGCCAGAGGAGATCTAGCTAGCAGAGCTTTCGTTACCGAGGTAGATCTTGTACATAAACCTGTCATCAGAAAATATGTTGTCACAATGTATCTTGTGAATGATAAAAAGTCATGCGAGTTGTTTTCTTTTGAAGCTGTAAACTGGGATAATTTGTACAACTGGAATGCGTTGTAGACACAAACATTGATGGGCAACATAATTGGCTGTCAGTACCATCTGTTCAGACGAATTGAAATTCGGTAGCATCCAACATTTTGAACCAACCGATCCACCCCGGCCATGTATCGGCTGTAATTTACAATGCAACGAGATTGGTCGACATCGTTCTTTTCTTTACTACAGAGGCACCGATACCGAGCTCTGGATGGATGTTTCTGGTACTTGCTCCTTGATAGAACTCTCCATAGATCAACTAGCCGATACGATTACAAATAGACCAGTTTTTATAACCCAATCTAATCGGCTTTCCATAGATGCATTGTTTAGCGCTATATTTTCCATAATATGGGATCATAGACTCGTCTATGCTCAAGTTTCTATCGCCGGGATAATATTTTAGCCATCTTATGTTGAAAAGATTCCAAAGAGGACAAATTTTGACGAATTTATCATTTGGAGCAAGATTATTGTTGTCAGCAACGTGAAAATATCGCAATAATTGTTCAAACATCTTTCTGGATATCGCAGATGAAAATTACATTCAACACTTTGCTCCCAGTACATGCGGTATCTTGCTACAGAATTGTATCCTGATAACAATAGATACCGATAAAACGCTTGATCTCTAATGTGGTAACTCTAAAGTTATGATTGCGCTTCTGAATTACGTTTTTTTTTCAGTTTCTCAACGCAGATGTTCAAAAACTTCTTAATCGAAAAAAAATCCAAAAATTTAACAGTATTATTGTGGATCAGATTCTTTTTCCGGTTTTTTAGGAATATCTACAGGTCTCCACTTTCTTGTAACGCTACGCCTTTTCTTGCGGAGAGGAGGATTTACTGCTGACGTGCTAGCAATTGATTCATCAGGTTCATCTACTACTAGTCCTTATTTAGTTGGTACCGTGACACGAAATTCAGCCTTCTCTAAGAGCATGTGCTTTGCCAAATTACTTATATTTCCAGATTCTAAATTACTATTATAGTTATTACCCGGAGCTGTTATGTAAATATCCCCAGCTAGAACATCGTCATCTTCTAAATGCGCAATAATGTTATTTACCGTAAATCTGATTAAAAGAAATGAAATAATCAAGTAAAATTTATTACTTCCCTTTTACGATTTTACACAGGTTTATAATCCTACTCTTCCAATAATGGAACAGTATAAAAAAAAAAAGGAGAAACAAATATCAAGGTAACTTTGTTTTTAATATATTCTAACATAAAAGTATAATTCAAGCTTCGATGGACAAAAATAACATAAAACACTGGACAAGCTCATATTATAAGTAAAAAATACTTACATTGTATGACGAGCTATTTTTCATCGAAAATTTGCAAAAGCAAGACTTCTTAAGTGAAAATATGCTAGGAATGTCAAATAATGAAAGTCGAATCTGACACCCAATAACTCTGGTCTCACCAGAATACAAAAATATGTATTTGGTGCATTCGCGTAAAAATAATAAAAAATTTAAATGTAACCGATCCAATAATGAAACACTGGGAATATATGGGATACACTCATATGAGAATGACTTTCAGAATTTTATGAACTGTCCGTGTCTGAAGATTTCATTCCAAAGTCAGTAGTGATCTTGAGCTGTTGGATGAATTGTCAATATTAAATGACCTTGCATTGAATTCTAGACAGGATAATTCAATGCTAGTACACTGAGGAGGTGTGGATCCTTCAAATTAATCTCCTATTGTGGTTGTGAATACCCCCCACCCCCTTAGACCTCAAGGTATGAGCTTAGCTAAATTCTCCACTCTGCAATTCATCATATAAAGCAGGATTTGCATTATGATGACATGCATTTCTTACAGAAATTGTGAGGGAGATAGTTAAGTGAAATTTAAATGCTGCGGAAGCAATCATTGCAATACCTCGCACGTACGCTCCCCTCTAGTTTTTATGGTAAAAATCGCATCTAATTGGAAATTCAAAGACGGATCATGGAACGAAGTATAATTTTACAATTTCTAAAATATGTCATGAAAGCAAGGAGTTCGAAGCAAAGGACGAGAGTATATAGAAAAAATGTTTCGCGAAATATCAGATGGTGCTGTAATTCAGTTCTACAATCAACACTTTGTACGATAACGAAATTTTGATTTATTATTAATTTCGTAGTAAACACAAAATTAAGTAACTAATCTGCTAATATGTAAACGTCAATCCACTTCACACTCATCAAGTGCTCACATGAAAATAATTCTACTCCACTACCGAACTAACGCCGGTGAAGATAATTCTAGTCCGGTCCGTCTTCACAAGACGGATTATCTCAATGGCGGAATAATTCTAGCAAATTATAAAGGAGAAGGACCACTGCAGTGAATCTGTTGACGCACTGCTCCCTGCTTGTGGTTGGAAGACAACTTCCGAAATAACTTCAATATTTTCTATAAAGAAATAATTAAAAACTTTCAATTTCGCAATATTTAGTTAAAAATCTATAACTTACTCTTATTTCCTTCCATTTTGCCAAATAATTTGACTTGACAGCTATGACAGACATATGCCATAAAATTATAGTAACAACAACAATATGGCAGCACGACTGGTCGAAATTGACAAATTAGGGTTGCCAACAACAATGTTTTAGTTTCAGTAACTATAAAAACTGCCTATGTGTGAGGTCTTTTTATGGTTCCGAACACGCAGTGACAAATCGACGTCCGGAAAAATTCAGGACGCTTTTGCTTCTCTCGGCACTCATAAATAAGTTTCCGTATACGATTTACTATCTCCCTCACAATTTCTGTAAAAATTTCATGTTATCATAATTTGAATCCTCCTTAAATCAGGAAATTGTCCCCAAGCATTCCGGTAAAAAGATACTTCGCTTTCCGGGCCGACGGTTATCGGTAAATAGTCATCAATATCTATGGCATATCGGTAGTATTGAAAAAAGGTGCAACTAATTACCAATACAGGAAATTTCTGCAAAACTCTCAGCGACCGATATCGTATGAATCAGAAATCTCCTGGTGAGTTGTTACCTGTTCATTGAGAATCTTAAGGACTTCCACCGAGGAAAAATATCGCCCCTCCAAGAATCTCTCTAGACTGTATTCTGGTAGTTTTATACGGCAATTCTTTGAAAATTTAACACTGTTTGTACATTCGTACATCAAACTGACAGTAAACCAGAATAAAAAATAAAATAAAATCTTTACCAGGACTGTCCAGACAGTTTAATACATCAAAATATTTCCCTATTACCAAACAGATGGCGCTGCAGCAGACAACCAAAACATAATCGAAACTTCGATGAAATAATGAATGTTTCGAGAATGTAAGGTTCGAGAGTGTCTATAAAAGCCGAAGCAGCGCTCTAACAATCACCATTCCTTTCCCAGCCATCCTTGGTAGCGCATTAAACTGCCAAGCTCCTTTCCGCTTTTATACACCGCACTAAGGTATATAAAAATTATTTGACTGCAAACCGCACTAACGTTTGCAGTTATTGTATCTCTACTTTTCTATACACCGCATTAAAGTGTATAGAAAATATCAGACTGTAAATCGCACTAACGTTTACAGTTACTATTACATCTACCCCAATTCTATACACTGCATTAAAGTGTATTGAATCCATTTATATATTGACCGTAAACCGCAATAACGTTTACGATTCTTTCTTCAACGTATTCTAATCTTTTCTTTCTCTGTCTCATTTCAGATTAAAACCAAAGTATTAGTATTAAGTTAAAAGACTTAATTATTGTTATTTTTTTATATATTATTTTCTGTTCCTTGAATAAATAAGTTTTGTATTGTTGTATGCATTGTTTTTTGTACCAGTAGACACTTGTTGAAACTGATTGACTAATCTTTGCAACTAGCACCTTCTCCTATACTTCATTTGTAAGACAACCTGACCGCAGGTTCGTACATGGTCCTTCGAAATCGGATATATATACATATATATATATATAGTCATTCAGTTTTGGGGAGTGTTTGTTGATACATTGACGATGAGCGCGGCAATTAAAAAACTTGTGAAAAGGCAGAAAGCCCTTCACACACAATTAACAGCGGCTATCTCCAGCCACGAGAAAATAATATACCTACTCTTGGTTATTATCAAGCCAAAATAGAAATAATTGGCAATTATTGGAAGGAATTCTCCGATAATCATCTATCCATTTGTGAGGAATATGAAAACACTGAGGATCCATATTTCACACAAACTCTATTCGAGACTACCGAAAAACTATATATTAAACTTTTAACACTATTGAAAGATGGTCTTAATCAATGCCCGCCTACGGCAAACAGAGAATCACGCCATTCTCATACCAATACATCGGATATAAAATTACCTCGGATTGACATACCAAAATTCGATGGTAACTATAAATCATGGAGACCATTCTATGATTTATTCAGGTCACTCATACATGAAGACCAATCGTTGTCAAACATACAACGATTACACTACCTTAAAACCAGTGTCACTGGTGAGGCCGAGCGAATGCTTAGACAATTCGATATAACTACTTCAAATTACGAGAAGGCATGGGATCTGCTTATTAAACGATACGACAACAAGCGCGTGTTAGCATCAACCCAATTAAAGCTCCTTCTAAATCAACAACAAATTAAATTCGAATCTCCTACGGCTATAAAAGATCTTCTTACCCAGACAGAAGAAAGTCTTCATGAACTAAAAACCCTGAACCTACCCATCCAGAAATGGGACACCATACTAATACATTTATTGGTATTAAAACTTCCATCCGAAACCCATTATTTATGGGAGCAGGAAATCAGCGCAACTAATGATTTTCCTACATATACAGAGTTCATCGAGTTCTTAGAAAAACGTTTTAGAACTCTCGAAGCCATGAACTCAGCCAGCCAACAAGGCACTCATAAACCCTTCAATTCAGCTCAATACAATACCAAACCTATACCGAAAACAGCATATGGTTTGCATAGCAATTCTACGAATGCAAATAGAAATATGCCACCTTGTATAATGTGTAAAGCGCTACACATGTTATTCTATTGCCCAAAGTTTAGGGCTTTAAATGTGCATGACGACTGAAATATGTCAAAGAAAATAAGGCATGCATAAATTGCTTAGATAAAATCACACTGCTAGCAACTGTCCTAGTAAGAGAAAATGCTTTGAATGTAAAAAGCTTCACAATACGCTTTTACATTACCAATTAAAACCAGAAACTGAACAAAAAGTTCCACTCAATGGACATACATACTAAAACAGTTTCAGAAATAAGTGATACGTTACCATCACAGCCAAAGGCATTCTTTAATTCAAATATTAAAAAGGCCTTACTTTCTACAGCCATAATTGAAGTAATAAACTCAAAAGGTACTACGGATATGTTACGAGTACTAATAGACTCAGGCTCTCAAGTATCGTTTACTACTGAGTCAGCATATAAACGCATTAAATTAAGGGGATCTCCTATAGATTTACAAATATCTGGCTTAGCAAATACCCATACGGCTTCTGCACACAAATACAGCTCTCTAACAATAAAATCATTGAACAAAGAGTTTTCTATAAACGTCGAAGTACTAGTAATTTCTAAGATATCAGGTATTATGCCACATAATACAATTGATATTCATGATTGGAAATACATTCAGAATTTACAACTGGCTGATCCACAGTTTTACAAACCTGGACCCATAGACATGTTGCTTGGTGCAGATATATATGCGCAAATAATAATAGATGGAATTATTAAAGGGCCTTCTAATACTCCAGTAGCTCAAAATACTCATCTTGGATGGATTTTAATAGGCAAAATGCCTGAAACATCTACTTATAAAATATCGAACCTAACAGCATCTGTTAACGATAACATAGCACTACAGCAGCAAATAAAAAAAAATTGGGAAACAGAAGAAATTCCCAACCAACCCATTATATCACCAATGCATGAAAAATGTGAGGACTTCTATAAAAATAGCCACGTCCGCTTGGATGATGGAAAATATGAAGTCAAATTACCATTTATAGATTCAAATTCGCCAGATCTTGGATATTCAAGAAATATGGCACTTAGGCAATTCCAACCATTAGATCAAAGGTTCCAAAAAAATCCTCAATTCTTTGAAATGTACAAATCTTGTATTGAAGAATACATAGCTCTTGGCCATATGAAACTATTACCAACAGAGCAAGTAGGAATCGAACAAAATAATAAAGACAAGATAAATTATTATTATCTCCCACACCATGCAGTAATGAAAGAGAGCTCAACAACGAAAATGAGAGTTGTATTCAATGCTTCCTCAAAGACATCAAATGGGAAATCCTTGAATGAACAACTCTTAGTTGGTCCAACAATTCAACCAACATTATGGACTATACTTTTAAGATGGCGACAGTATAAGTACGCAATATCTACCGATATAGAAAAAATGTATGTACATATATACCACCATCATCAAAACTACCAGAGAATTATTTGGCGCAGTAGTCCAGATAAGCCTATTCAGGATTTCGTTTTCACCACTGTCACTTTCGGAACTGCACCTGCTCCTTATCTTGCTATCAGAACGATTCAGCAACTTGCCATGGATGAAAAAGATAATTATCCACTCGCATCTGAAAGTATTAAAAGGGACTTTTATGTCGATGTTTTACTTTCTGGTACTCATACCCTCAGCAATGGAGTACAGTTACAGACTGAACTCTTAAATATGTTTCAAAAAGGCGGATTCAACCTTCGTAAATGGATTGTGTCAGAATCACCAAAAAAGAATGGATTTCTTGGATATTGAGGCTGGGTCTTTGGAGGATCTTCTTAAAAACGATCCATTTCACATCGTACCAGTGTCACCAATTCCATCAACACCTACACCACCAAAAAGGCCATTGCCATCAACATTCACACCCCCGAAAAAACCATTCGAAGCTACAATCGCCAAATCACCAATAAGAAAACTGGCAAAACGTATGCTGTATTGCCCCCAGGAAGATTTAAAGATTCCACCACGGAAAAGGGACATATACCACACAATAGTTACTCAACCAACAAAAACAACTTCTACCTCAAGAAAACTACCAGCAACCAGGCCATTACTACCAGTAAGCAGGACATTACTTCCAGCAATCAGGCCATTACCAGCAGCAACCAGGCCATTGCAACACCAGCAGCAGAAAACACCACTATCCACTGGTTATCACATTCCAGCCAACATAAGGAATATGTTGCATACATCCCCGGAAATGCTCACCATGCTGCAAAATTATGACATACCTTGGAATAAGGTATCAGCTGCACAAAGGTACTTTTTATATAGTCTGGGTCATAACCGCCATATAAAATTTATTAGGACCAAGCAGGGCTCCTATAAAGTTGTCATCAAACATCGTAGTAAGTATTGGTACTGTTCACTTCGTGAGGTGGAGAATGTACATTCGTACATCAAACTGACAGTAAACCAGAATAAAAAATAAAATAAAATCTTTACCAGGACTGTCCAGACAGTTTAATACATCAAAATATTTCCCTATTACCAAACAGATGGCGCTGCAGCAAACAACCAAAACATAATCGAAACTTCGATGAAATAATGAATGTTTCGAGAATGTAAGGTTCGAGAGTGTCTATAAAAGCCGAAGCAGCGCTCTAACAATCACCATTCCTTTCCCAGCCATCCTTGGTAGCGCATTAAACTGCCAAGCTCCTTTCCGCTTTTATACACCGCACTAAGGTATATAAAAATTATTTGACTGCAAACCGCACTAACGTTTGCAGTTATTGTATCTCTACTTTTCTATACACCGCATTAAAGTGTATAGAAAATATCAGACTGTGAATCGCACTAACGTTTACAGTTACTATTACATCTACCCCAATTCTATACACTGCATTAAAGTGTATTGAATCCATTTATATATTGACCGTAAACTGCAATAACGTTTACGATTCTTTCTTCTACGTATTCTAATCTTTTCTTTCTCTGTGTCATTTCAGATTAAAACCAAAGTATTAGTATTAAGTTAAAAGACTGAATTATGGTTATTTTTTTATATATTATTTTTTAGTTCCTTGAATAAATAAGTTTTGTATTGCTGTATGCATTGTTTTTTGTACCAGTAGACACTTGTTGAAACTGATTCACTATTCTTTGCAACTAGCACCCTCTCCTATACATCATTTGTAAGACAACCTGACCGCAGGTTCGTACACTGTTCGTTATGAAAATAACAAAATTTGTAAAAATGGGCCAATACCAAGTATTCTGCGGGAATAATTCAATCAAAATATATTACTCTCTGGTGGGTTGCAAGGATCCCATGCAGAAAAATACTTAAATTACAAAAATGGTAGACTTGCAATAGCCGTTGTCGATTCGATTCGAAGAAAAAGGGCTGACGAGAAATTAATTAAAATCATCAAATCGGCAAAAATGCTTATCGCTACTGGTTGAACAACAATTTTCTTAATAGCATAAAGCAAGCACATAACAAAAACAAACAAAAAACACAAAAAATTGCACAATTCAATATGCAGTGCCGTCGGCACTCTAGCCCTCGTAATTGAACTAATTCAATAAAGGTTTAATAATTTCTGTAATTAAATTTACTCTCATTCTTTTTTAATGTGAATTGATATACGAATTTTCAAATAAACACTTTTACGTAATAAATACCTTAATTAAAACATAAAAACATAGAACTAAACAGCATCAGAAAACGTAAGTCAACAAATTTATATGCATTCCTAAGAATTCCAAGTGAACCGGCACTCTTGACTACTCAATAACTAACTGATGATGACTGTGATCATGCCATTGCTCTTCTATCCATAATAGAGGTAAACATTTTATCACAAATACAATCACAAGCTGTTCCCAAAATTGTTAGGTTTCGAAGGGATAATAATATTCATAGGCATGAGCTGCTACAATTAATAATAGAACTAATGCGAAAAGAGTACCTATGAATCCAATGAAAGATGAACAGTTGATGAAATTGTTGCTAATACTTTGGAATTTTTCTTTATCGACAACAAATCCAAACGATATCCGCCCAACTTTTTCTAAATATTTTGTCGTACTGCTTCTCTGCTCTTCCGCACGTAGGAAAATAAAAGCTCCACATGAGTCAATTTCCATAAGGAGAGCACTTCAATATTGTTGATAACGGTAAAATCTCTTTAAAAATAGCTGATATATACACCTCGGTCTCATCACATCTAGTACCAGCAATCTAGGCAATCAAAATGTAATAATATGGCAATAAGAAAGCGATTCCTAGGCCAGTCGTAATTTTCCCAGGAACCTGATTGACTTTAATTTTCAAGTTATCGCCAAAACATCGTCATGGCAATAAAAGAGAGGCACAATTTCTATTGCCGTTGTTATCGCCACAATGTTTCCTCGAGCCATCTTTGATTAGATATTGAAGCGCGGCTTTTGTTTTTGGCCAGGGCTCGTAAGTTTTAGTTTGTCTATACAACACACTGCTTACACATATGTATTGCATACATATACAGAAGAGGAAATTACGGAAAGAATATGATAACGCGCTCTAAGAGATAAAATCTGTAAAAAATTTTCATTTCGTAGCAAAGACAGAAGCTTCTACTATCTTCTACTATTTGTATTCTTCTTCTTGAATACTGCAGAACATAACTTTCGCCCATAGGTGCTGGATATCTGTTATTACTTGTCTGTACTAGTATCGTATATTGTATGTAATACGAAAGTAAGTAGCTCACCCATATTTTTTTCTGAATGTTTCATCGAAATGGTCGGTAACTAAAATCAGTCCAAATTGATCGTTTTCGTGAGGATCAGACTTCTCCGTGAAAAGTGAAATCAAGAGCAAATTTGACAAAATGCTGGGCTGCAGACAACGTTGCCGGAACGAATTAGAGGTGGATAATACGGCTCTTTTTAATTTACTGGATCTTCTGGTTCAATACATATAAAGATCCATAGAACTGATCCGTTCGTTTAGTTCATTTGGTTCACTGTACTCGAATTTAATTTTTTCTATACCTTTGTTTAGATAGACACATTATTCCATGCTCTGATGTTCGATAAAGATCAGTGTCGAAAAGGAGCTTAGTCGTGAATGTCGAGAAGTGCATGCACATTTTGAGCGAGAAAACGTCTGCAAATCTCTCTCAAAAAGTCAACTGCAGCTTTATGATAGGAATATAAGACAATTGAAGGAGTTGGTTTATTGTTTATTTCCTTCAATTTTTTTTGGAAATATATATAATCCTATGCTCATCATTTGCATGGACGATTTATATAATTTCAAATTAATACAAAAATAAACACAAACTCATTCATAATAATAATAAAAAACGGAACAATAAAACAAATTCGATATTAGCAGCAAACATAAAATGCAGAAAATTCAATAATGGTATACTAATTACATATATGCAGTGTATTGTATTCAAATATTATAATTTAAAAACAAGAGTTTTGAAGTCTTACTAGAAGATAAGCAGCTTCTTCTGTTGGTAATAGTTTGACCTGCCTTTGAAAATACTCCTTCACAGGGAACTGCCGATGCTAAAATGCAGAATCGTCTTTTCACTAGATCGAAAAGTCTGGGATACATATATTGCTTGCCATTCTACCATACCAAGAGATTTGAACAAAAATTCGCGTGTGGCTCTTTTATCTAAGTATATATTTCTTTTTTACTATTTTCGACACTCTCGTAGACCCAGTTTTTGTCATCACAGCGAGCTGAAATTAGGCACACAGGTTCATGTCGCGTGACAATTATGAATCTATCAAAATTTGAACCGGAAATTTCCATGGAAAACCCGGAAAATCGGGAAAAATCACTTGAAAATTTGGTACAAATTTGATTAGTGATAAAACCGTTTCGAAAAATGCAGAGTTTTCGGATTTTTCCGGAATTTTCCGACTTTTCCGGAAAATTTTCCGGTAAAAAAGTTTTCTAAATTATGCAGGATCAAGTTCCCTATCAACTGGCATCTTTATTTTCTCTCCGACAATGGTGAAAAATTGCAGAAAAAATCGAGGAAAATTCATGTAAAACGCTTTCCTGGAGTTTTTCAGACCAAGGAAGCGTTTTGCAACCTAAGACAAAGTTGCATAAAGTTGCTTTTGTGGAAAACTCCGTAGAAAACGCGGAAAAGCGGGAAAATCATCCGACAAATTTTCATCGATATGATAAGTGATAAATCTGTTTCAGGAAAAACGCAGAATTTTCCAATTTTCTGGAAAATTTCCGGAATTTTACGACTTTTCTGGAAAATTCTCCGACAAAAAAGTTTTATAAGCTATGCGGAATCATTTTTTTCCGTCCTACTAGCATCAGCACTTTCTCTTAAACAATCATGAAAACTTGCATGAAAAATCGAGGAAAATTCATGTAATTTTAAAAAAAAAATTATAGTAAGAGGAAAAGTCTGTGGAAAACATGGAAAATCGGGAAAATTCATGTTATATGGGATCAAGTTAGAATACAGCTAAAAAGCGCTGTTTAAAACATAATTTGAATTTCAGAAAACCGTTGCAGTACTTCAACGATTTGATACTCGAAAAATTGTTGTTTTCGGATCGGCACCAAACTTAAACTTAAATTTTTTTTTAAAATATCTCCATGCAGCACGTAATAACAATTTAGTTAACGTGAAAAAGGCAGAAAATAAAATGAGTAAAAAACGAGTTTTCAAACAAAACTGAGGCCAAGCCGCATGAAAACGTAGAAAATAAACTTTTCTTCACACACAGAGGTGGATTCAGATTTTATTCGCTGACAATCACCGATATATTTCAGTATGATCAATCAGAGGTAATAAGTGATTTCAATCATGAAGAAAATGAATATTCAAGAGAAATGTCAGAAAATCTGAGTCCACCTCTGTGTGTGAAGAAAAGTTTATTTTCTACTTTTTCATGCGGCTTGGCCTCAGTTTTGTTTGAAAACTTGTTTTTTACTTATTTTATATGCATTTATCTATTCTATAATTGCAGCAGATCTTGGTACCTATTTCACTTGGATACCTCAAACGGTTTCGCAAAAGTGCCTCCAAACTAAGGATTGTAAGGAATATATAGGGTATACTAAGTTTGTCATTCCATTTTTAAAAGATATTTTGATTTTTGTATCTCCGTCTGCCGGTCCGTCTGGCCGTCCTCACGATCAGTCGAGAACGTGTTCACTTAGAGTGCTGAAATTTTGCACCTGGGCTTTAAAGAATTGTAAATTTAAGTTCGAAAATGGGACCAACCGGGCAATGATTTTGAGCTGCGTGACTCTGATCATAACGGAAGCACACCAATAAATGAAATTTTATTTTAAACAATGAAATACGCCGTAACAGCTATATAGCTTTCATTTATAATAGAAGTCCACGCAGCTGTTGTTAAGGCTACCACCGTCGCCTTTTCTAGACTAGCGACAATCTTCTCTTTAATTTCATCGAAAACTTGGGGCAATGAGCTCGTTGACGCGGTTTTCCGACTTTGTAGTTAGTACGATGGATTAAGCATATAAACAAGTGCTCTGAATTCCAGAACTTCAGCAATGCTGTAGGGCTCATATTATTTTATATATTAGTTGTCGTTCAATGGTTTTTCACTTCTTAATTGGAACTGGCTTTGTCAGGTAATGTGTGTGTAATGTGAAGTTAACGAGTTTGACGTGGAATAGATAAGTTTTCATCTGCCGAATTTGGAAAAACTGTTGAGGTCCGGCTGATTCTCGTCGGGGAACCTCTCTGTGCACCGAGTGTTGCTGTTTCCGTATTCCATGGAACTTCATTAATTATGGCTACCTCACTTCTGGAGGTTGCTGCGGCTAAATATAAAATATATAAAACTCCGGGATGTTTAGTCTTAAGATGACGATAAAGATGCCCAGTTGATCCTTCTTTGCATGAAAGAATCACACGGCAAAAAACATTTAGCTTTTGGTTGCTCTTCAATGCTCTCAAAGCAGTTCTAAATAGCGCTTCGTTTAGAGGACATTTTCACTCTAAAACTATGGTTGAATTTTTCTGTATTTGTTCAAACAATATTATTTATACTTATAATAAGTTATGATATATGTTCCTACATGTAATTAATTAGTGCGCAGTGAGATGAACTTTAAATCTTGTGCACAGACCACAAAATGATTAATTTTAAATTTCAACACAAACTTGTACTGATAATTGAAAATGTAACTACTACTTAGAGTATATTTTTTATATTAAATATTGATTTTTTGAGATTGTGAATTTTAAAACCAATAATACCTACCCAAATTGTTCACGCCCTAGTTCTAGCTCTCTCCTTGTTTAATATTAAAATGAATGTATTTCTAAACTAAGAAAGGTAACTGTATAAAGTCTCACACCCCAACATTTTCCTATTAAAATCCAAAATTCCAGCAATAAATTACGAAAACGAAGAGGAGTTCATTAAAAATTGTGGCGAAAAATTTAGTGGAAAATACAGCGCATAATTTATACTCATTTTTAATTCGATCTTTTTCTGATATATTGAAACTCTGCAGATATAAAATACATTTTTGTTTAGTACACTGAGAAAAAAATCCACCGTTGAAAACAAAAACTTTCGCATTTGACTTACCAAAATGTGACAAATGCTACGTCAAATTAAGCATAAAGTTTTTGCTTTTTAACAATTTTTCATTGCTGAGTTGAGAGTGTGGCACTCTCTTCAAATATGTTAAAGTTCTTGATTTTCTGAATGCGAAATTCTTGAGCCAAGACCGAAAATTGTTGGCCCTACAATATCGTTCATGCAAAATTCGAAAGACAACAACTTTTGCATTTTGAGTTAAGAGCATTACTGTTGACTTAAAAACGTGTTAGATTTCTAAGAAAAATTTGTAAAAAATTACTCAATTTGTTCATTGTACTCCGAACTCGAAGAAGTGCAGGTGCTCTTTAAGCAATTTTGTGTTTGCATCAAAATTAAACATACTTGGTGAAATATTTCGTGTGACGGCTTGTTACGTTAAGTTCGGAAATGATGTGTTGTATGCAAATATTGAATTGCCTACAGATTTTGATGAAACTGTTAGATACAAATGCCGCTGCTGATGTTATTTGCCGAGTGGGGTCTTTCCATCCAATCAATTTCACCGTTAGCAGAATGTGGTATCAATACAGTTGAATCGCTAAAAGTGATCCATTCCCATTATTTAGATCAAATATTTAGTTCTAGAGAACTGATAGGCGAAAAAATAAAATTTCGGTATCATCGTCAGCAATGGCGTGAAGCGAATAACGTAAGTATCCCTTTGCTTTATATGCAATTGATATGGGTTTTATTTTGGGCTGTATCAAAATAGAAAATGTTCAATAAAACTTTCAGAGAATTTCAAATACATTTGACATAAAGACTAGCGCAGTTATACCATATTTTGTTAATAGTTCGAATTACTTACATGCTTCGCAAGTGATAAAACCTTGCCTACTACAGTAACTGAATGGTTATCTTCGAATTCCTCTGGAAAATCAATGCAATTAAGCTTTCCAAAGTTTGAATGATGACATGTTTAATCTGGAGGAGCTGCTTAAGAGAACGGTTAAAGGTGAAGAAATTCTTAACGAGTATTAGAGTAAAAACATTTTAAGTAAGCCTCAGCAGACAGTTTTAGTACGTATAATTTTTAACGAATGTCATGGAACTAAAACTCGCATGAATCCTACTGTTATGAAAAAGGTTTCTGATGCAATTGTTCACTTCTCGGACCGAAAATATCGAAGTAATAAAACACGTTACTATTTAATCTTTCTTAGAAGTAATTAATAACACTGTAAAAAAGTAGGTCTATTCCCTAAAATTTCGTGCAAAAAGCCTACATTTTAGGGAATATTTCCTATATTTTACGGAATATTCCCTAATCTTTTCGAAAAATACCTAAGCTATGCGCACATTTTTACTGTGAATATCACTATAAGCATTTGTGTATATGTGCATTACATTAAGAAATCATCCTGCACAAATCTGTGGATAAAATATTGCATCCTCTTTTTCAACTTGAAGCGCCTATTTTTAATATTTTTCTGATCTTGTTTTTATAAATTTGTTACCAATGATAGTAGTTTTATTAATTTTTGTTAGTCTACATACTATGTCCCACGACGAAATAATCCTTCTGGAAAACATTGATGATCGTTATTTTAACATTGTGTATACAAGAAAGGGGTCCAATGAAACAGCCGCATCATTAAATAAAGTTTTAGTAATGACACCTAAGGAAATGGATAGTGGACAAAATATCAACAGAGAGGTATTTGAAACCAATAAGAAATGGTTCGCTCATAGCAAACCAAGCAACATTGACGAATATTGAAAAATAACGTCGTTTATACGAATGAGTGAACAAAAGATATCTGTTGACAATGTTTTGAAGGAATGGCCTCGATATAAGGATCCAGATGTATTTGAACTAGCAAGGTATTTAGTTAGAGTATATAATAAAATAATAAATATTCTTTTTATCAGTTTGATATTGATTTTGAATTTGAGAATCATTTAATTACAGAAAGCAATTGTTTCCTTATGGATCGGAAAATATAAGAAATGTCAGTAATCCAATAGAAAACAAACATATTGTTACAATATTCCTAAAACGGTTAGGAATACATATAAGCAACAAATTATAAAATAAATAAAACGGCACAACATAAAAACACAGAGAAGACCCAACACCAATCTAGACTTACCTAGCTAATAACAAAAATCTGCAATCCCATGACGGTCGTTAGATTTGAGGCTGATTCCATCCCCCGGCCAGCATAAATCTAAAATCAGAAGATAGAAAAATTAGTTAATGTGAATTTGGAGAAATTCATAATTGAAATCTGTCAAGGAAAAACGACCGCACTCCTTGGAAGTAATTTCCCCTCGATAGAAAGAAAAACGGATTTTTTTTTGGAAAAAGAAGAAGTACCGCACTTACAGTTTTGGCAACGATCGATAGAGAAGTGGATTTAATTTTGAAGTTTTTGATTTGTTAAAGAAAAGCGCATATTATTCTAATAAATGTAATTTGTTATTAAAGTAAATCGCGGAGTTTAACTTAGTTTAATCCTGCTCGCCTGTCTTTTATTGGCTTTAGGTTTTCAGGACGGACGAAGGTGAGTAGAACTCTAAAATTAAGTGCAAGGACTTTGAAAGGAAATAAAGGGCAGATATAAAAATTTACACCCGGCCTAAGGAAAAGTTTAAATTCAAGCTATTGGTAAATAAAGGCCATTTATAATTAATTCGGCCCAGTGGAGCCCCAGAAAATTGGGACAAAAGGTCATTTCCCCTCTAAAGCGCGAAAGCTTTTGCCAAATTCTATCTGTCATTGACTGGTGTGTGTGACGCTTACACTAATATTAAAATAGCCGCAATGAAAGTAATTATAACACTTACCAGCTTAAATTTGGTCCGCGATCTTTCCTTGAAGTAAGTTCCAGCAGAATCCCAATTATCCCTGAGGAATACGAGGTGCTCCCCCGACGGATCCTCCGCTTATAAAGAAGCACCCAACGAGCAGACTGATAACTTTTTTTTCACGCCGTCTCAGCCAGGTGCCTCCATGCAAACGTTGTTGTAATTTTTTCCACCACGAAACACTAAAAAATAAACACTAGTTTTTAAATTAATTAACACCACACGCCACACATTTCTTCCCCAAAATTGCACAAAAAAAAGGTCACTGTCGATAGCACGATAATAAAAATAACTCAGAACATTCGCCCGGCGGACTAAGCTCCCACGAATTTAAACAACTCTCGCTCACACGATTCTAACGAGGTTGCGGAATAGACTGTGTTTCACCAGTCTCATCATTAGCCACTCATCCGCTTCATCACCATTCAATCCACGAGCTATTACGTTCGTAGTATTTGTAAAAGCGGTGGAATAAATTTACTTCATAAATATCATTCATCTGTACCACCCGGAAAAAAGTGAGAAGACTACAAAACTCTCTCGATCCACACGTAAAAAGCTATAAAGTGGACCGAGGCCAAGCACTACTCTCCGAGCTAGTCGGTTGTCTCAGACTCTTGAACTGAGTTACCTACTGACCTACATCCACAGTTGCTGACCTACATTTCTACCCAGATTCTTAAGCTTAGGAGACTGAGTAGCAACATTGTTGCTTTAGATCTCTCTATAATTAATACAGCCTCCCTCTCGGCGAATTTAGTTCAACAAATAGGCAAAATTGTAACAATATAAAACAAAATAATTTTAAAATGAATGTGGCTGAAATGAAAACATTTGTTCACATTATTTTGTTAATGAGTGGAGATTTTATTGAAGAATCAGATCCTGTTTATAAATTCTTACTTCTTTTTATTAGGATTGTTGATATTGTGGTACTTTCTGAATTCGATAATGATATTTTGACAGAACTTGGAGATCTTATAATTCAACATAACAAGTTTTTAGTAGATTTCTTAAAGGTAAAGCAAGAACCAAAACATCATTTTTAGTGGACTACCCAACTGTTATTCAAAAACTTGGTCCATTAAAATACCTTTGGTGCTTCAGATTGGAAGCAAAACATCAGTTTTTTAAGCAGTACGTTCACGTTATTACCTCACGGGTTAATGTACCTTATACTTTGTGTGTAAAAGGTTCTCTGCTATTTTCATCTTTGCTAATCGAAAATATTTTTTTTCAAAAAGATACAAAATACTTTGCACGAATATAAGTACTGTTATAAAATTTAATAATTTTTTTTTTATAAAGGAATATATTACTCACAAAAGTCGTTTGTGAAAATTAAAAATACAAATATAGTTCTGAAAATTTTGTTAATTTTTCATGACTCAAACATAACATAACAAATATAACAAATATCAATCCTATACAGTTCTAGAAGAGATTGAGTGTTTTTATTTAAAGAAAATTGAAGATGCCTCTATTCCCGGGAAAAAAGTTACATTAAATAATAATGAAGAACTCATTCGATTTAAATATGATATATATGTAAAATGAATAATATTTAAGTAATACCTAATTATATATATAGTGTGATCTTCTCAAAAATCGAAAACTATGTTGAAAATTAATATGTACCTATATATAATGATTTAATGAATAAAATATTTTTTTGATAAGAACATACATTGTGTCTTTTGAAAATACAATTTACTTATTCTTTGTAATTAAAACAACGACAGTGTTTCAGAAATTAAAATTATGAAGGTGTTATTTATATTAATTTAAAACTTATGGTATTGCATGCGAGCTGCCCGTTATTCAGAGTCAAATAGGTGCCGTCTTTGTAACAAAACTTTTCGCAGTTAAAAAATTAAGTATTTCAAGTATTTGGGTTAACAAAATACACATTTGAAAAAACATTAATGCCTGGTATTTAAACCAACAAAGTGTGCTCTTATGCTTTCAAAGACCTCGTTGTTCGCTCAAATGCGACAATGTTGATTTTAAGTGTGTATCTTGTTAGAATTGATCAACAATTTTGGAGATGTTGAAATAAGAGCGTCCAGTTGTTGGGTACGAAATGGCCAAGACAAATTGTTGAAATAAACAGCTTTATTCTTCAAATAACAGTTTTTTTTTCAGTGTACAATTAAGAATTCATTCAAACTTATATAGTAGTACTAGTCAAAAAGTGTGAAACTCTGTACAATAGATCCAGATCCTTAAATTTGAGAAATTAATTTTATTTGCCTCGTACTGCATTTATGCTGTAAGTCATTAGCGATAATAGAACTACGCTATGTAATCTGTATCTACATATATCGTAACAACAGGCAATATTATGCAAAGTAATTTTTCTTCTTTGAACATTCCTTTTAGCATTCCTCAGAAACAAATAAATGGAACAGCGCTTATTTACCTCAAAAATTGCAGTATTACAATTAACGAAATTATGCATTACAGTAAACCACCCAACACCTATTGAGACGACAACATCATATGTTTCACGAGATCATTACATCCGCAACTATCAAAAGTCTAAATCTGGACAAACTGGAAGCTTACCATTTCGAAAACAAACAAGCTATAGAACTCCTAGAACCAAAATCAACATACAAGGACAACATTTCATATTAACTTATTATCTCTGCATCACTGCAACATTCTGCGTAATCGTACAGCTGAAAATTTGCATAAGACCCACCAATATAACATATGAGCTCTTATTATGCTCTCTTCAGGTATTCCTTTATATTGCCCAAAATTAACAATTTTATTGAATAAAATACTTGAAATTTATTAAAATTGCGTTCTCCTTCTGATTCCAATCCAGCACCTCCCCATTTAATGATTAAGTCCTAGTAGTCTTAACAGCAGTAATTACTTTAAGAATCACAAAAATCTAATTGGTTGAATAAGCACTGTGACAGACGAATAGTAACAATTTATTTACCGTATCATCAAACTTTCCCACTTCGCACATTTTTGCACGATTTACTCGGTTTTAATTAAGTCGGTTACTCAGTTGTTTTTATTTTTTTGTTTTGTTAACTTTATGTAAAAATAAATATATTAATTTCTTAATATAAATAGCTGCACTTGATTATGTATCATGGTTTTTTTTTATTAAAAATCCCACATTATAAGCGGGATCGAGCCCCTAAATTATAATTAAAACAAAAAAGTGTAGTAGTTTGTTGGGGTAGACAACATATTCAAAGGGAGCCACGAAGTGATTTCAAAAAAATTGCCCATATATGAACCATCCTTTGTTTATCTGTTATATTAAATATGCAAACACATTTGCGTGACTAATGGCTCTGCAAGCCCCGCCACGCTGGCTCCCACAGTGTCTAGGGGCCCACGAGAGTGAAGTGATGAAACTTGAAACCACATAAAATAACAACGCTGGATTAAAAAGCAGTTCGATTCACTCAATTAAAATTTGGTTATTTCTAAATATTTACAAGATCCTACCGTTGATATATTGACAGCCACCTCATTGCTCCAGCAAACTCAGAAAAACATGTTGCAGCTCAGACATTATTTCCCGACAATTTTAAAAGAAGTTAAAGAAATCGCTACATCTTGGAAAGTTAATCCACCTTTCAAAAAAACACGCTAGCACCATGTGAAGAAGGATTTTAATGAGTTGGCTATAGATGAGGATATACAGAATCCTGGAGGAAAATTCCAAGTTTTTGTTTTTAACCATTGTCTGGATATCATAATTCAACAATTGACAGTGCTCTATGAAAGTATGAATAGCTTGAAGGAAAGATTTTCGCTGTTTTAACCGCAAGCTATCAGTGGCTTAACATATAATGAGATTGTTGAAAAAGAAAATCGCCTCAGCGAGTATTATTCAGAAGATTTGTCGCCTACTTTTGCTCTACAAGTTTTTAAGTTTTCGATCCGTGATGCTGGAAAGAATTCGAGGAATTTAATTATTACAGAACTAGCCGAACTCTTAATTGTAGATAGCTCTGATATAACAAACAGTATCCCAGATATGTGTAAAGCTCTACAGCTCTATTTCACATTACTAGTCACTACAGTAACGCCCGAACGTTCGTTCAGGTCACTAAAACTTATAAAGGCTTAACTACGTAGTACCATGTCACAAATGCGGCTGAATTCTCTGGCGATTCTGAGCATCGAAAATGAAGATATTCGGAATATTAATATTGACAGAGTCATGGACGAATTCTTATCATCAAAAGATCGGCGCTTCAGAAAGTTATGAACCAGGTAAGTTTTACTCATTAGTAATAAACTTATCAATGTAGAAAGAAAATTAAAAAAATGAGCCAGGGGCCTAGTAGCATTTGTTTGTGTGCATCCTTAATTACGGCACTGTGCATACATAATGCATTGTGGAAATTCTCTATTTCGCACTTGCTTTTGTATTTAAATAAATGAAATTTCCCTGTTTTTTCCTTTATTTTATTTTATCATGTCTGTCGGCTGCTCGGCCACGTTTTGTAGTCGCTCTATGAAAATCCGCTATATAAAACCCAATAATTTTCTATTTAATTTGCATTTCAATTGTGAGAATAACTATTTCGGTGATCGTGTAGCTTCAATTTTCCGAATTTTTAGCCTGTAATAATATATATTGCAATTTTTCTGTGTACCACTCAGATAATTAAATTTACTGTCTCTACTGGTATTCATAAATATTCTGTTAATACATAAGTTCCAAAGAGAAATTTAATATGTCGGCGACCCAACGTGAAACTTAGGGTTCCAACAATGGGGAAAAACCGCTCCAGATAATGCCAGTGTTAGTATCAACAGCTTGAAACTCAACTATCGGTCATGCAGGAACACTGAACCATACTCGTTGTGCAGTCTGATGACATAATTCGCAAAGTGCACCTTTCTGATGCCATAGTTACTGGGATTCCTAGTGTTGTGGGTGAAAATACTAAAGATGTCATCAAACATATCGGCTGAGCTCTAGGTCACAGCTTGACGCCATTTGTAAATACCTTCCGTTTTAGCAGTAAATAGCAAAGTCGAATGACAAGGCGTAGTGCGGAGGTCCCAATTTTAGTGATAATTATGTCCGTCAGAATGGCGTGCAATTATCTATTCCTTGAATGGACTTGGAAATCTTAAGCTCTGTGCCTTCAAGGGGTTTTCCTCTCAGAGTCCAATTTTTGGCAATGAAATTCTATCTCCTACAAACAACATCATTCTGCGGAAGCCTATGTATGCGGAGAGCCAATAACCTCGCTTCTGCTTTTACTATGGATTGATATGTTTTTGTGAAGAGAGGAACTGAAGATCGACCTTCGAAAATTATCACTGCTAGCGAGTTGCTCGAGTTCATTACTTATATCGAGAATATCGGAGTTGCCACAGTACAATGAACTTTAGACATGTTCAAAATTTATTACTCTTTTCTTTCTGTTTTTGGTAGTATCTTTCATTTTCCTTTATCATATAACGAAGCTTTTATCCTCGAATTCATTTCACATATTTTCAGTTACCTCTTTTACATAATTTTGCTAAGTTCAATAACAGCTGTTACTTTGTTAATTTTAAATCCAATTTTCTGTCGTTTTTCTTTGATTTTATATTTGGTTTCTGTACGTTTTACTGTTTAAGCTTGATCAAAGCTTGACACCAATTTTATCCTAATTTAGCTATATTCGATATTTCGCCTGAAGTTGTTGGTGGAGCTTTGTATGCAAGTGCCCTTTGATTATAGCTGGAGCGATCTGAACGGGATAAGAACATTATGCAACATCGCAGCAATTTCTCTCAAAACTTATTTAAGACTGCACGCAATCGCGTCAATACTGATATTCGCAATGCCAAACGTCTATATTTCAGTTCCAAATTTGATCCGGATTTACCCACAAAATACTTTGACGCAACTTTCGCAAAGCTGTCATTTCTCGGGATAGTGAGCTCCATTGCAATCTTAACACCAAAGAACTAAATATACACTATACCTCTTCTAATCCAGACAATGGCGTGTTCAACAGCGCCGTTTGTGATATTAACTTACGGATTCTTCATTTCAACTCCACCTTTTTCAGCACCAATAAACCTGCTTTTTATTTAGAGGTATTGACCACAGTAATCTCATTGCGACAGTATTGTCCACTACGTCCAATGCTATTGGTCCTGACGGTTTACATCCCTATTCTTCAAAATGCTATAACCTTACATCTCACAATACATGCTTCATATTTTAAACTCCTGTCTGACTTACTCCTCGTTGCCAAAAGCTTGGGAAATAGCCAACATCATACCAGTAGCCAAGAAGCCTTCCCCTGAATTAGTTGTTGACTTTTGGTCAATTAGCATTCTCTGCTAATTTGTAAAGTACTTGAAAAATGTTTGCAAGTTTCAGAATAAGTCCATACCAACAACCTCATAACACAATTTCAGTCTGGCTTTTGAACACGACACAGTTGCGAAACTGCTATACTAAAAGTCTCCAATGATCTTCCCTGATTCTCAAATCCAAGAAATTTGGCATACTTGTTTTAATGGATTTCCTAAAGGCTTTTGATAGCTTTAGGTACACTAATCTATTAAAAAACTATATACTAATTTTAATTGATAGTTTCCTTACTAACAGGTGGAAAAAGGTACAAATTAGTGACTCCTCATCCTCCCTGCTCCCACTTTTCTGTGGTGTACCCCAAGAAACTGTCTTGAGACCATTGTTGTTTTCTATGTTTATTGATGACTTGCCAAAGATGACTCAAGATGCTCAGCTTCACATATATGCTGATGATGTATAGTTATACCTAAGTAAACCTGTTGGTCTTATAGAAGATTTTATTGTTCGCATTAATGATGATCTTTCTCGTATCTATACTTGGCCGATCAACAACGGGCTTTCAATAAACCCTAACAAATCGCACTGTCTTGCTATCTACAACTCATTTGTATCACATAAGTGATATCCGATGCATTCTTCTTGACAACTCCCCCCTGTGTTTTGTGAATTCGGTTGTGATCACGTCAAACTGATGCTCTCTAAGATCTATGGGGGATTACGCTGACTATGGCTATCTGCAAGATTACTGTCAACAAATATCCTCTTGCAACTCGTAAAAGCTCTTCTATTACCCCATTTTACTCACGAATGTTTGATATATCCCAAACTTGATAGCGTGTGCGCGGGGAAGGTTGATGTTGCATTTAGCTATTGCATTAGATTTGTGATTGGCATTAAACGATCCCAGCATATAACTCCGTACAAGCTGTTATTGGTTCGATCAACTCTTACCTAAATCGTAAAGCCTTAATATTCCTCTATAATCTAATTCACTCTGGTGAACCTGGATATCTGTATGACCAGATACAATTCCTGGAATCTTTTCGACATTCCAATCTGCATGCTGCTTGAATTCCTCGACTGGTGAGGCCTCTTATTTTGTTCAGGTCGCTCGAATATGGAACTTCCTTCCCGTTTGTGTCCAGTGAGCTGGCTGTACTTATATCTTCAGGCGTCTAATTTGCGACTTATAATTTTAATAATTTAGTATTAAATTCTTTTCTTTGGTGGTGACAAGTTGAGCTAATTCATAAATAATATCAAGTAAATTTAATTAATTAATTAATTATTTTTGTTATCTTCCACTAATTTTTGCTTTTCTGTTATTTCTTCTAATATTACTTTTCTTTTGTCTTGTTTTCAAATTATTATATTACGCTTTTTAATATCTTTAGCTTAAATATGTTAGCTTTACTTCATTGTAATTTTCTCCCTCACAGTTTCATATAATGTACTATTCTAAGATCTCAGATCTTTTGTACTTTACCCTAAATAGATAAATTAAATTGAATTGGATTGAATTTATAATTGATCAACATTGTAGATTTTCTTCTAATAATTCATAATATGTTTTTACAAGAGCTAATATAAAATTTAGGAAAAAGCAGACTACATTAATTCTAGACTAGACTACTAGGTACTTGGTATACAGGTGAAATAGCATGAGGGGATGCAATTACGTTATATTGTTATATATGCCCAGACCTCCCGCAAGATCACGGCTTTACTTTAATTGGAGAAAAATTGTTTTCTTACTTAGACAATTTTATCCCAGTGTTGCAACAAAAGACTCGTGGAAATAAATGTATTTTTCTTTTCTCTTCTACGAACGTAATCATAACGGTTACTTATTTCCAATAAACGGATAATCCGTTAAGCATAAAAATAATACTTCCCAGTTGATTCTTCCGCCTTTTAGTGAACAGACGTATTTTGCAAAAAAAAAAAAATCACGAAAAAGATCATGAGAATTCCTGGAAAAGACTACTGGTAAGTGCGATTTGGTGACATTTTTATATCATAGAGTATTATTTAGTGTCTACACTTTATTGTAAATTACTTAGAAATATCTGTGTTATAAAAATTGAAGTTATGTCTACTTTTATTTGACTTTTTAAGGCTATGTTGCGATAGCGCATCACTGGGAATAAGATTGCCTTCTCTTTTATTGATTAAAATTTTTATATACCGGAAAACTTTTATCATTGGCGGAAATATTGGATGGTATTGAGTCAAGCGAAATAAGTCCGAATGAAATGATAATTATTCCTCATGATTTCAAGGCTGATACTGATGAGGACTCCGATGATGAGGACAGCAACGACCCAAACAGGCTAGGTAGGCGCCAGCTATTAGATTCTGCAACAGTAACTATTACCCAAGAGGACGATTTTGAAACTGATGTTGGACTTAAGATCGGCGATGAGCTTCACTTCAATACTTTAGAAAATAAGGATCATCAGTACAATTTAGAAAAATAACACAAAACTGGCAGCATGGAAATGAGGAATCTTTCAACTTGAGCTCAATTGCTCATCGGTTTAAAAATTTGGACTCAATTATAACTACCACTCTGCAGACTTTCTGAACACAGTAATCCTCTTGTTCAATTTGATGAAATAAATATATACTCTCATCGCAATATTTTTAAGGAGAATGTTCTGGGAGGACCGACATGATACGTCACAATGACCTTATTGCGAAAAGTATGAGGTGAAATAGATTAGACGACAGATTTACAATTCTTCATTTTTGCAGTAATGCTTCGCTTGATACAACTAATGAGATGGCAAAAGAAATACTACTAATTAATCACATAAATAAATTTTTTTTGATTTATAT
>OZ005744.1:149926870-149934990 GCA_963930735.1 Dioctria linearis | reverse complement strand
AGGAAATGCGCGCAACTTCAATTTATGTAGAGCAAACCTCAAGAATTAAGAAGGTAATAGGCGCAATTGATGGAACCTACATACCCGTAAAAGCTAATTCCGATCAAAAAGAAGCTTATACTAATCGGAAAATGTTTACATCCGTTACGCTTCAAGCCATTTGTAACCATAAAATGGAATTTTGTCAATTGTTTGCTGGGTCTCCAAGCTCAGCGCATGATAGAAGGGGTATTTAATAATTCGGGCATTTATCGTGACATCACCGAGAATCCATCATTATTCTTTCCAAATGGTGAACGAATTTTGTGTGATAAGGCGTATCAGAATCTCAATTTGATTGCTTGGGTGCCTTTTATTGATAGAGGAAATTTAAGTGATGCGGATAAAATTTTGAATAAATTTCATGCAGCAGCAAGGCAAGTTGTTGAAGAAGATTTGCGCTTTTATTTGGGCGTTTTAGGAGATTGAGGTACATTGAAATGAACGCTTTCTACATGGTTCCGTATACCATATTAGCGGCATGTGTACTTCATAATGTTTGCCTTAAATTTCCTGACTCTAGTGTCGATACTTACCTTGATGAAGGGCTTTCTGATGTACGGCGGAATGAAAACCCAAAATTCGGACAACTCATCCGCACACATGTCATAACAGACAACAAGAGGTGCTGAACTAATTAGAAGAGCTATTTCCAGGGAATTGAGGAACAGTAGGAGACGTTGAAGATATATAAAAAAATAGACTTGGAACATCCATAGGGGATTTGAGCACACTCAAATTAAATTAGTTCTAATTTAATTTGAGTGAGCTCAACTCTCCTTAGGGAATACTAAACATATTTTCATGTTCAATTTTTATTGAAACTGTTGGTGAAATTAATTTTTTTTTTAAAACTAGAATTAAATAATAATAATATAATAAAATAACTTAACTACATCTTATCGATTAATTTCTCCATTATCCTGCTATACTCAGTCACGGCCTTTTCTTGCGCTTCTACTGCATGCTCTTGCAGCTTCAGTAATTCTGTACAAAGATTTCTTTTCCTCGTGTCGCTGTCTCCTATCTTTCCATGCTCTTTTCCATCATTTCTGTTATTGTCTATGCTATAGTCTTGCGACGACGTCCGCTTGGTGTTGTTGGCTCCAGACAGTAAATTGGAATCTTCCGTCTTGTGCCTCTACACCAATGTCTTCTTCTGTTTCAGCCGCCGCTCTTGAAGTGCTTGGCTGAGGTTGTCTTTCCTCTACTTTCCGTGGAGTATGTGATTTGCCGTAGTATGCGGAATCGCTAATGAGACGGGGTCTAACGCATGACTCCGGTTGAAAACCTTGCGACATTTCCTCGAAATACGGGAAGTGGTAGCAGTCAGCACCAGTGCACCGCAAGTTGTCCTTTTTTTTTTAATTGCGTTTTTTAACGCATTGAGCTTCCATTTGCACTGGCTGCCAGAATATGGAAATTCTTCCATCAACATTTCTGCAGAAATTTCTTTTCATATTTCTACATGGCGCTTCCGGAGTTGAGGAACTCATTTTTTTTTCCCATATACTGAAATTAATCTCAGTACAGCATTTCTACTCCATTTCTTTCCTGTAAAAACAAAATTTGTATTAAAATATTTTTTTTAAATAATGTAAACATTGATTAAAATAAATAACTGGTAACTAGTATGAGGTTTCTGTTACTGATTTATTCAGCACTGATGTGTTGTCAGTAGCCATCGGTAGCCCTTAATCACGTTGTCAGCTCCGCTTAGAAACACATTCTCCTCTTCCGATTCGCAGAGAACATTAACACTTACCTCTCGAGTGGTGACTTAGACACATTATGTGAGCGGCTAAAAATTAATGTGTTCTCTTTTTTGAAGTGGGAAAGGACTGAAAAGAATTTAATATACATTGTAATCTTTATTTGTCGAGAGAAATTACGGATTAATGAAGAAGTGTAAAAAAATGCATACAGAAGAGGGATGCCTGCACTGCTTGACGACATTTTATAATGAACTGACTAGTCAGTTAATCGAACACAACGCGTTTTAGGAAAATCAGGTGCTGTTCTTCAGCTCTATTGTGCTGTAGTATCTTTTATAATTTTTAAAGAAAAACCTGGGAGCAGTCGTGTGACTTGACTCCACTGGAGCGGCTATTAACAGCTCAGACTCCGGAGATAATATGGGGGTATGAATAGTAGGAGCAGCTGTACCCGCTTAGTACTCCTATGTGGAATAATACACGACGGTTTGTAACTTTCTCGATAAATCAAGAGAACTGAATGAATTCAATTTATTGATCGTTCTTAGCCTATATATACATAATTAGTAACCTATGGTACCCTATTCTTACTATCTAAATGCTGACGCTGGGCGAGTAGCAATTGTGCATAAAAATTATGATGACATGCATTTACGCGTGAAACCCCCTTGACGATGAATCGTTTGGGTCTGTGGTGCAATCGCTTGCTTGTTGCAAATAAATGTATGTCATTATTATCATCAATTATTTTCGAATATGAAATGGGTGTTGTAATAAATTTGTGCTGATTAATTTTAGCGTTTTACATTTGTTGTGAAATTTGTGTTTACAGCCTTTTTAGTGTTGTTTGTATTTATGGTATTAAATGTATATCACACCTTTCCCCCCTTAGGGAAAAAAAAAAATTTGTGTTTACATAAATTTTTTTTTTTTTTTTTTTTTTTTTTTTTTTTTTTTTTTTTTTTTTTTTTAGTTTGTTTACGTTAAACCTTAATTGTTTGCTCGCCGCAATGAAGCATTTTATCGCTTATGTATACTAATAGTTCATATGGTATGTTTTTGTATGTAGCTGATTAAATGAGTCTTAATTCCTAGTCGTATTTACATATACCTACTTATATATAGTTTATTATTATAAGCTCTTAATTGCTCAATGGCATTAGTAATTGGGATCTTTATTGTTTACGTTTACTTATCTAGTTGATTACAATAATTCTTATTTGTCTACACCGGTGTGTAATCTAATTTAACATGCTAGAGATAGTTAGAATAATAGTACATAATTTTTAATTTTCTATCTTTCTTAGCCTATTCTTATGTATTTTGATTTTGTTCTTATTTATATCTTCGATAATGCAATTTACGTTGTCTATTGATTTAATTATATAAGGTCCGTTTTATAGAGGATCTAGTTTTCGTCTATTTTGTACTGTCATTAGTACTTTGTCGCCTACTTCGATTGATATTGGTTTGCAATTAGCATCCTTGACTTGCTTTCTTCGCACTTTAGATGCCTGGAGGTATGTTTTGCCTTACCTATGGCTTGTTGAAGTCTGTATTTCATCTCTTTACTATACAGGTCATAATTATACACGGGATCTGGTCTATCAATTGTGAGTTCTGAAGGTAGGTCTATATTTTTGGCAAATATGAGTTCGAATGGTGTGTAGCCATGTACGGTGTTTGGTGTGGTGTTTGTAGCAGAATGCGTAATATGGAATCCATGTATCCCAATCGTCTCTATTGTCATTAACAAAACATCTGAGATATTCATTTAGGCACTTGTGGTTTCTTTCTAGTGCTCCGATCGTTTCGGGATGTGCGGGCGGTCGCGAACAGTTGTTTTATTTTCAGTATATTACATACTTCCGCAAAGACCCTGGTTTTTGTATTCCGTTCCTAGATCAGTTTTAATTTTGCTCATAGGTCCGTATGTTAGTATGAACCCATTCACTATGGCTCTTGCTATGGAATTTGCTTCCTTGTCCTTTGTGGGTATTATTACTATATACTTGCTTAGATCGCATTGCATTGTTACTGCGTATCTGTTATCGTTGGTGGTTTTTGTAAATGGGCCGACTGTGTCAATGGATACAATGTCGAAAACTTTTTGTTGGTGTTGTAGTTATTTCCATATGCTCTTTATTATGCTTTTGGTGCTTATTTTTCGCACAAAGCTCGCATCTGTTTATATATTTCGCTATTGTTTTCCTCATTTTCTTCGCATTTGTACATTTCCTTCAGCTTTTTATACAGTCTTGATTGACCCAGATGTCCTCCTGTAGGTGTGGAGTGATAGTTATGTAGGATTTCGTTTATTTTCGTTGTTTCTGATATGTACCGTTGCGGTTTGAAAATTTTAACGTTTATATTTTTTAATACTTTGTTTCCTAGGATTTTAAATGCGGTTAAATTAATTATTTTAAATATCTCGCTTTCTGCAGAAAGTTTCAGAGTCTTGGTCTGAAATTGTTTATATATATCATTATCCAATACTTCGAGTACCTGCTCTAGTGCGGGCTCTACTGGTTGGTTGTTTTTTATATTTATATACCGCTTATATTTTATTTCATACTTGTGCCACTATATTTATTTCTATTTGTGTTTCTTTATTACTGCAGTTCTCAATTTTTACTTTTAGTTCATGGTAATTTGGCTATCTTTGTTGGAGATGGTATCTCCCAAACGCGCAGTTGATCAGGCTGCGGGGACTATAGGAGTATTTTTCATTTCATCGGACATTATGTTTTGTTCTTTTTGTTTTTCATTGCTCGGGTTTGGACGCGTCGGACATTTATTTCCTTCAAATCATTAATGTCAAGTTGTATTCTTGATAACGCGTCGGGTCCGTTATTTCCTTTTCCTTTAATGTATTTGACTCGAAATCGAATTCCTCTAAATCTAACCTCATTCGTGTTAGTTTAGATGATGGGTTTTTCATGCCAAAAAGATATGTTAAGGGTCGATGGTCTGTTCTTATTGTGAATTTTCTGCCATAAACATAAGGCTTAAAATGTATAATTGCCCAATGTATTGCTGCGAGTTCCTTTTCAATTACTGACTTATTTTTTTCTCCGGCAGTAAATGTTTTACTAGCGTATGCGATTGGGTGCTCTGTTCCGTCGACACTTTGTGATAAGATTGCTCCACATGCAGCATTCGAGGCGTCTGTGGAAATGGTGAATTGGGTTTTGAAATCAGGGTGCTGCAGTATTATTGGGATATCAAACTTGATTTGAGAGCATCGAAAGATTTTTGTTGGATTTCTGCCCATTCGAATTTTGTGTTTTTCCGGAGTAGTTTGTTTAACGGTAGTGCTATTTCTGCAAAGTTGGGGATGAAACGGCGGTAATAATTACAGAATGCTACGAATCGTCTGACTTCGTCGGCGTTTTTTGGGATAGGATAATTTTAACTACCTCGTATTTTGAACTGTCTGGGCTTATGCCTTGTGCTGATATTCGATGTCCAAGATAGGTGACTTCGGTTTGGAAAAATTTGCATTTTTCAGGATTTAATTTGAGATTACGCTCTCGTAATCTGTTAAATACTGTTTGCAAGTTTTTATATGGTGTGACTGTGAACATCCGACGACTATGATGTCGTCAATGTACAGAAAGGCTATTTCCGGTGGTAGACCCGTCATGGCGATGGTCAAGATCATCCTTTGAAACTATTTGGACTTATATTAAGGTCCGAAAGGAAGTCGTGTATACTGGTAGTGACCTTGGTTAGTTGAAAAAGCTGTGAACTTTCTAGAAGGTTCCTCTAATGGAATTGGTGGAATCCGGACATAAGGTCAAGTGTAGAGAAGTATTTGGCTCGGCCCATTTGGTCGAGTATCTCTTCTATACGCGGTAAGGGAAATTTATCTGCCAGAACTTTTTTTATTAAGATTCCTAAAATCAACTACTAAACGCCATTTTTTATTTTGGTTGTTGGATTTTTTGGGTACTAGTAGTATTGGAGAATTAAAGTGAGAAACAGAGTTCTCTATTATTCCGTCTACTAGCATTTTGTCTACCTGCCTATTAATCTCGGTTTTGTGTGCTTCTGGTATTCGGTAGTTTTTTGTGTATACTGCTCTATTATCAGTTAGTTCTATATTTTGTTTGTAGAAGTTATTGGTTGTTAGAGGTTCACTTTCTAACGCAAATATGTCTTCATATTCTCGGCATAATTCTTCGAATTGAAGTTTGGCGTAGTTTGGAATGCTGTTTAAGTTTAATTTGGAGATAACTTGTTCTGTTCTTTTTGATTTTATTGTGTCTGTATTAATGACGTTAAAGTCTGAGAGGTGTTGTGTTATTATGTCGGAATGTTGTAGTGTGGTGGTTTTGTTTGTAGTGTTTAGTATCCTGACTAGTGGGTAATTTTGTGAAGTACTGATCCTGCAATGAATATGCCTGGGTGGATTTCTTGTCAATGATTACCATATCATTGGCACCTTCTTGTTTTTTAACCTTGAACTTTCTTCTTATTTCACATCGGGGTGGTATGATAATAGAATTTTCGGATGGACCATTCAGTATTGGGATCTCTGCCGAACTTTCAGGTGTGTTTAATGTAAGGGTCCACGTATCATAATCGATAGTGGTCTTGAATTTTGTTAGGAAATCTAGTCCTAAAATTGCATCAGCCCCGAGGGAGAAATCATCTTCTACTATCTGGAATAAATGTTCGACCGCAAACTGGTCGTTAAAATGTAATTTTGTGTATGTTGCCCCAATCGACTGCCTCTTAGTATCCGTAACCCCTTGGATAATACAAGTGTTTTTAGGATAGTAAAGTTGGTCTTTATTAATTTTTCCCCTCTTGAATATGGATATTTCTGCCCCTGTGTCTACAATCAGAGTACATACTGACCCGCACATGTCGACATACGCTTTAATAAAGTTTGTTAAGGATAGGTTTAGGCAATGTATTCTTGGCTTGAATTCGTCGCAGCCCCAACCGTGTTGTTTCTTCCTCTGGTTGGGGGCTTGATATTCCCCCGATTCGAAGTAGTTTACATTTCTTCTTTGATTATAGGTATTATTATTATTTGCTCGCAGATTACCTCTGGTAGCGACTACTGTTATTTGGTGCAGCATCACCGAAATATCTTTTATCGCGGTGGTTATATTGATTTCGTGGGTGGTTTTGTCTATTATTGGCTGCCATATTTCTATTGTACTGTTGTTTGGGCCAGCGCTTCCCTGTTCCTGTTAAAATTATTTTGATTGTTGAACCCTTGCGTATTATTATAATGAAACTTTCTTGATGGGTTGGTATTATAATGCAGGACACTGCTTGGCTGCGCTTATCTACTGCTATTGCCTTCGCTGCTAATTCTGAAAGTGTTCCTAGGCTACTAGCTTTTAGTATAATCGCTGTTTCTGTATTGGCAACATTGTTCATAAATGACTGTATTGAAAATTTTTCGGCCAATTTTTCAGCTGCTTCTCCAGCTGCTACTTTCTCTGTTATAAAGGCTCTAGTCAAGCTGGCCTGATAGATTTCTATCTGATTGGAAAAGTCTGCAAGTTTTCTGTTACCTTGCTGGCATGATCGCAGTTGTGCAAGAATAGCATCTGACGATAATTTTGCCGAAAATTTTTCTTTTAATTTGGCTTTGATCGTTGATACTGTATTTGTGCCCTCCGATATTACGTACTTGCTTTTCCAGTTATACGTGTCTTGATGAATTTGATCATGATGGTTTTATGTTCGTTTGCTGTTAACTCGTCTAGTAGTTCCATAGACTCGATAAAAGAATCAGTTTCATCCAGCTTTCCATCGTAGGGTTGTATGAGCGATGTAGCTGTTTTTATGTCAAAACCCATCTTTGTTTGTTTTTGTGTATTTATGTTTTCTAAGATTTTGTTTGCTATACTTTCAATTTCTTCGTAGATAACTTTTATCTTCAATATTGTTTCGACGTCCGCTTGTTTAAGTGCGTTTTCTTTTGCCTTGGCACAGAGTTGATTTGTTAACTTTTCTTTCTCTTGCAGAGTTTTCTCAGAATATGGACGGTTTTTACTTTTCTTAAAATTGTCCAGAATATTTTCTAGTTCGTCCTTAATCTTTGTAAGTGCTTCCATTTATCAGACGGTTGATATGTTTAATTTTGCTGGGGTACTGAGGTATCTTTTCCTTAAACCCCTCCTATGATCTTTGTACAGTATGTATACAAATTCAATGATTTTAATTGCAACCAATATGCATAAAATTATTATTATCTGATTATTCTCGACCGAAACTGTATCCTCTATAATTAGATTATTAACAATTTCCCCGTTGTTATCTGAAGTTTTGGATTGCGTTTTACCCATTACTGAAAATGTTTCGCTTATTTCCAACAACGTCAAGCAAACAGCAAAAGAA